>APFE031044788.1:66832-165750 GCA_000404065.3 Pinus taeda
AAAAAAAAAATCAATAACTAAGAGTCTAAGACTCTTAAGAGTGAGAACTAGAAGCGATTCCTCCCACACCTTCGCTTGTTTGACTCTCAAAGTTCTCCAAGTCATGAAGGCTTAACAGAGGAGCCTCCTCTAATTGGACCCAGTCTACCGCATTTGTAGTTTGCAAATTTATCTCTTCAAGGTCGATTGGTGAATGATCCGAACCTGTCATTATCATGAGAAATTGAAATGTGAATTAAAGTTTCACTTTGAAGTTTGAAGTTTGAACTTTAAAGTATGAACTATATTATGAAACCTTCAAATTCAAGCTCTCGAGTCTCATCTAGTATTTGTTTGTTGCGAAGTCGTAGATTGTAATGGACAAATACAAGGTCATTCAAGCGTTTTTGTGTCAATCGGTTGCGCTTCTTAGAATGTATTTTCTCAAACATGCTCCAGTTGCATTCACAACCTGAAGCACTACATGCTTGGTTTAAGATTCGAATGGAAAATCTCTTCAAATCTAGCGTATCACTATCAAAGTTTTGCCACCAAAAACCTAGCAAGTGGCAAGGGTTTGTGAGTAGAAGTACTAAATAGTAAAAACTTAAAAAGACAATAAAATTTAATAAAACATTTAACATACAAAATAAAGTTTAAACAAATTTAATGAATTGATGAAGCCTTCAAGCTGGGTACCTGGCAACATCTTAGACCTTTCTCTTATAGCACTAGTATAGGCAAACAATTTAGATGGTGCCCTATAATCTTGTAGTTGGGAAAAGACACGACTTTGATATTCTGGATCAGGGAAGCACCTTTCCATGCATGTCATAAGTCCTCTTCCAACCTCCCCATCCTCATTAAATTTGCTCTTATCATAAAAATATTGTGGGTTTAGGAAGTACCCAACAACATGTAAGGGGGATTGCAATTGCCTATCCCAACGTGCATCTATAATGTCCCAAAGAGGCATATAATTTGTCTCATCGTCCCCATATCTTCTTTTGATGGCCTCCTTTACGAGATCCATCGCCTCATAAATGTAACCCATAGCGGGTTTGTCACCATCAACCATCCTGAAAGTTCAAGCATCCAAATTTAAAGAAATATGAAACATTGTAAATAAAAGGAAGCTTGAAATGAAATTTAAAAAATGAAAAAGTTAAAAGACTTGAAGTACCTGAGAACTCTAACAAGGGACTCCGTCACATCAATAATCTATTCGGCATCTTTCCAAAAACCATCATTAAACACAAGTGCAACAATTTCGATGCCTTCAAGGGTTTTGGAATGTTTAGATGCCATCCACTCAGGTCCCAAGAACATCCTCTTCAGATTTATATTTTTCTCAACCACAAATTGCAAAGATATAAAATTTGTTGCAAATCTAGTCATTGTAGGTCGAACAATTTCTTTACCTTCAGTGTATTTTCTCATCGTGTTTAGGACAATAGTGTGGTTGTATAGGTATTTGGTTATGGATTTTTCCTTCTCCACAACCTCATGTATCCAATGAAGCTTACCAATGTCCTCAAGCATTAAATCTATGCAATGAGCAACACAAGAGGTCCAACAAATAGTGGGGTGCCTAATCTCAAAAGGTCTACTAGCAGCCATATAGTTAGCTGCATTATCGGTGACAATTTGTACAACATGTTCTTCTCCCACTTCTTAAACGACTTCCTCCATCATTTCACAGATAAGTTGGGCAGTGTTAACCTTGTCTGAAGCATCCACTGATTTGAGAAACATTGTGCCTGCAGGACAAGATACAAGGAAATTTATTAAAGTTCTATTACTCTGATCTGTCCATCCATCACTCATGATGGTGCACCCTATTTCTACCCATGATGAACGAAACTCAGCTAGCACAAGCATGACATCTTCAACACTCTCTAACAAAAAATCTGTCTTAAGGCTCTCTGATGTAGGGGCTTTGAACCATGGACCTGCAACAACAACTACATCAATCATAGCTTGCCAATAAGGACTTCTGGCACAGTGGAAAGGTATGTCAGAATAGTACTAAAAGTTAGCAATGGCCTTCCTTCACTGACTATGGATAATTTTTTCCAACCAGTGGCATCCAAGGTAGGTTGGGAATCGGGTTTTGTGCGGGGAGCAAAAAAGGTGTTTATGTTTCCACCTCCAGTGTTGAAGGAAGGACTCATTTGGCCTTGAGTTTGACTTGGATTTGGAGGCATGTGTGGGAAACTTGGGAACGACATTGAGGATTCAACAGAGAGAGGTGACAAGGGGGTAGTGGAAGAAAAACCATCAACTCCAAGGGTTCCTATTTCACTATTTTTCTTTTCTTTCTTGGCATTATGCTGACGCAACATATCAATGGCCAAGGTTGCTTGGTGTTTAACATTATCATCAACCTTGTTGCAAAGACCTATATTATGGACATGTATTTGTGCAAGGTGGAACTTGAATCTATAAATGCCTCCACTACATTTTGCTTTGCAAAATTTACAAAGGAGCTTGGGTTCTCCGGGAATCTTGTCACAATAAGCCCAAGCAAAGTCCTTCTCCCTTGGCATTGTTGTTATTTTGGACTTGTGTTTAATTTGTGGCTTTTGTTAAGATTTGGAGTCGTGGCTTCTATTTAATTTGTGGCTCCTGTGAAAGACAATAAAAAATTAAATTTAAAAATAATCCAAAAATTTAAAATATGCTAGAAATCTAAAAAATTAAATGAAATCCCTTTCTGCTTAGCTATAAGGGGGTTCTCTGTCTATATTAAAAACCAATGAGGCATTTTAATTGTTTCCTTTGTCTACTTTACATAATACTAGAGATCCTCTCTGAGAACATTTGCAGTCTACTCTAGGTTTTATTAAGGCCAACTTTACTTAGTAACTTGACTAGGAAGGGGTAGATCCCCCAACAGGATGAAAACAAAGAAGCTACCCACAGAACCTAAAGACCTATATCCCACTTTGAAATAGAAGTTACCTAGATAGAGCTAACGAAGCATTTTGCGCAACTTCCTGGACCACTTAGGAAATTTCCATTTTGAAGTCCACTCCTTCACCTAGAACCTATGTGGCGCTGTGTGCATGCTTCAGATAAGTTTACTGTTGTTTGCTCACAAAGATTGATCCAGGTGGCTCCAGAAAGACACACAGGACAAAGAGACTCATGAATGCCTAAGAATCAAAGTGATCAGAATGATGTTGACCCAGGATCAGAGCGTAGGTCTCATCGTTCCGATTGTGGAGGTGTGAACGGTTCGTTAATCCGAGCCCAAATGATGAAGTTATCACGAAAAGAGTTGCCTTGGTTCCTTTGAAGAAAAGGAGGTTTTTCTCATAAAAATGGACTTAAAGCCTTTATAAGGCAAATCGCATCAGGAATCGTGCAAAAGGCAGACTTTAAGATGGGATCAGCGATTGTTGATATATGGGGTCGGAGAAGTCAAATAGGCAACATCGGCGCTTGCAAATCGGCGATGGAATGTCGATATTGGCGGATTGGGTCGGCGAAACCCAAAGGCCGAGGTCCAGGACCCCTGGTCGTAGCAAATGTGATTAGCGATCGACGATCAGCATTGGCGGATCCCTCGATATGCAGGGCTATTGGCAGATGCGATTCCGACTTGCGATATAACGCAGACCCGATGGAATTATAGATCTGATCTGATAAAATTTGAGATCTGGTCTTTTATGTTTTGGTCGAATTTATCAGTTTTTTAGTGTATTTCTGTTTTAACAAGAAGAAGGCTATTCTGAGGATTTTGTTGCACCAACCAATGCTTCTATGCAAACGACTTCCATTATAAACAAAACTGACCTCTAATTTTTAAGCGCGGCTTTGATCCAAACATGTTATAAAATACGATGGATGTAGAGAGCCGAGGGGGATGAAAAGGGCTGCGCGAGGGGAGCATGGAAAGGTTGTGTAATAGTGAGTGAGAGCAGTATGACAGAAAGCTCAAGAGACTATGTGGAAAGGCTGCGAGGAAGAGGCCCGAGCGCCTGAGTGCCAGAGAGAGCTTGAAAGCCAACACAGCGCTTGAACCCCATAGAGCTACAAAGCTTGATCAATCCAGAGCGCATATAGCCATAGTCACAACGCTTGAAATTATGGCAGATCACAAAGCTGCAGTGACATAAGTCAGAGTGCTACAGAGCCAGATAGCCAGCGAGCTACAGAGCCGAGAGTCCATAGCAATTCTTCTCTTTATGATCGATTCTTCTTCTTGGGATCGATTCATCTTTTGATCAATTCTTCTTTGATTGGTTCTTCTTTGTTCGATTCTTCTTACAATCAATGCTGAGAAATCGATGTTTAGCAAGCTTCAACTTTTTATTGACAGTCTGATTCAGATGTCCACATTCTTGTGCGAGCAACCATCTTCATGCGATCGAGGCCTTGAGAGCAATGGTCTGAGCAGCTTCAGCAGTGTGACATCCACTTCTTCAGATGGCCCTTGGTTGTGAGGTATATGATGTGTTCATGTACTTCTTCTTTCTGCATTATACTGCACAAATCCTTGATTAATGTTGATGCAGGATCTTGTTTATTACATGTTGTCATGATTCCTTGCTTGATTTGATGCAGAATCTTTTATGTCATGTACTTGTTGTCATAACTCATCATGTTATGCTTTGAGATCTTTTGATGTATGTTGCTAGGATACTCTTGTTGTCATCATGCAGGTGTTTTGTTTTGACATCCCTTTTGTGCCATGTTGGCGGGATGCTCACCATGCATGTTTTTTTATCATACTGATGGGAGTCTTTTGATTGAGAGTTCTAGTTGCGGAACATCTCTTAGATCCACTCTTGCATGAGGGCATTTTTTCTTGTATGATCGAGACATCATCTCTTGTGTACATCACATTTATTGACAACACTTAATGCGGCGGCCTACACCATCTTGACACTGGAGCCCGGAGACGTAGTCCCTCCTGGACGAACTCTGTTATCAACGATTATGTTTTTATGTGTTGATGATTGTCTTATTCCTCTTCTTTACAGCATGCAGATGTATTCGTTAATGTTCTTTAAAAAAGAAATTTTAACACATCACGAAAGTAAAAGGTCTTGAAAGGGTCATTCTTCACACCCGAACATGGACCAAGTGGTATCAGAGCGATCTTTGCGTTGATATGATTTGCAGTGTGAATAATGGAACGTGCAATGGCAGAGGATGAAAGAGCGATGTGCGAGACCATGCTCGACATTTCCAAGAAAGTGGAAATTATGTATGAATCTCTATAGAAAGAAACATAGGAAAAGGAGCGCTTATAGCTTCAGTTGAAAGCCACATAAGAGGCCATCAAAAAACTGAAGCAAGACAGACACAATCTTCAAATAGAGAATGATGAATTGAATATGTGTCTACATGAAGAGAAAGAGAAGAAGCAGATTTTGCTATGACAGCTGCAAGCAAAGGACGAGGCCTTGGAAAAGTTGCAGCGAGACCCATGAGGTATAAAGTAGTTCTCCATCTTCATGTATATTTCCTAATGATGATTTCATTGTTTTTGAAAATCATACCACAAGAATTGGCTCCAAACTGTTGAAGAGAATGGGGTATGAAGGAAAAGGCTTGGGCGTTAATGGCCAAGGCATTGTCAACCCCATCCAAGTAGAGGAATTACCGTGTCGAGCAGGACTTGGGTATGTTAGGAAAGAAGTTGGGGAATGCGTTGAGACAATTAGCAAACCACCAACAATGGATGATGAGCAGTGCTCATCAGTTCTTTCCAAGTCGAAAGAGAAGGTAAAAGATGTTGATTTCCTTTCGATTTCATCTTCTCATAGTATGATGTCAGTTGGAGATTTGGAGATCCCAATCACAGGGACAAACATGAGGCTCCTTACAAAGACGAGGCACGAGGAGAAAGAGCTTGGTGTTGATAACCAAGGCATTACTCAACCTTTGGAGGTTGTGCACGGACATCGATTTGCAGGCTCGAGATACACTAAAGGAGGGTGCTCGAAGGTGTTAGATTCGTCTAAGACATTGTCAGGGAAAGAGAATTATGGGAAAACATTCCCATCATCCCATGGCAGTTTCCATTGCAGGGAGAGAGCCGAGGCAAGCTCTCATTGCCATACGGACCTCAGAGACAACAAAGGAAGGTATAACCACTTTTGATCTTGAATGTTCATTTCGATTATGATCATGTTGATAGTAATAAATGAAGATCAAGGCATCAAAAAACATGTACCTTTTGTGGCTTACCTAACCATACCTTTTCTAAGTGCTGGAAAAGGATGGCAGCACTCACAAAGATGAGGCGTGAAAGAACCTCTCAACAACATGAAAAGAAACAGGTTAAGCAAATATGGAGGAAGAAAGCTTACTGCAGTCATTGCGACATAAATGGCCATCAAAGAGCCATTTTCTGGAAGCTTCATCCAGAGCAGCGCCTTAAAGACAAAGCGTCGGTGTGTGAACCAGGTAAAGCAGTTGTTCGACAAGCAAAAACACCTCAAGGAGGTGACCCATTCACAAAGATAAGTGAGAAATGGTTTCTAGACATGTTGTCGTTTCATGGTCATTCTTTTGTAAATCACTTGTTGCATTTTAAAATGTAAATGTGATGATGAGTTTCCATCACGTGGTCAGTAACAATGATGTTTAGTCATGTTTTGAGTCGTGTTTTGAGTTGCATGTTAAAACTTTGGAAGTGATGTTATATTTCCATCACTTGTCAAAACAATAATGTTTGGCCTTATGTATGTAAATCGTGTGTTGCAATGATGAGGTGTTTTCCATCACTTTTTGAAGCAACAATGATAGGTTGGCCTTGTTGTCATAGCTGGGACATTGTGTCCATCTTGTTGTAATCTTGACCACCGAGTGTGTATCATAAACTCGTGGCAAGTGTGGGACGTTTGGGTCTTTGGTTGGTCATGTCATTCAAAACATGTAATTTTCAAAACAGTGTACTACAGGTTGCAGAAGTAGCAAGTGTCGGCTCATCGCTTAAGGCTCTGAAGAACAGAGGTGAAGGAGATGGCAACAAGACCTTTTCAGGACATTTGTGATGCAGACAGGGTACAAAGAAAGATGTAGATTATTTTTTATATTTTTGGAGGACCAAAAGCTCCTCAGTGGGGAGGATTGATCCAGGTGGCTCCAGAAAGACACACATGACAAAAAGGCTCATGAATGCCCAAAAATCAAAGTGATCGGAATGATGTCAACCTAGGATCAGAGCGTAGGTCTCATCATTCTGATCGTGGAGGTGCAAACGGTTCGTTAATCCGAGTCTGGATGATGAAGTTATCGCGAAAAGAATTGCCTTCGTTCCTTTGAAGAAAAGGAGGTTTTTCTCATAAAAATAGACTTGAAGCCTTTATAAGGCAAATCGCATTGGGAATCGTGGAAAGGGCAGACTTTAAGGCCCTTGATCAACGATTTCCAATATATGGGGTCGGAGAAGTCAAAACGGCGACATCGGTGCTTGCAAATCGGTGATGGAATGTCGGCATCGATGGATCAAGTCGGCAAAACCCAAAGGCTAAGGACCAGGACCCCTGGTCGTAGCAAATGCGATTAGTGATCGCCGATATCGACAATCGGAACAATTAGCGATCGGTAT
This sequence comes from Pinus taeda, assembly GCA_000404065.3. Classification (NCBI taxonomy): domain Eukaryota; kingdom Viridiplantae; phylum Streptophyta; class Pinopsida; order Pinales; family Pinaceae; genus Pinus; species Pinus taeda. The sequence continues at coordinate 74,382 of APFE031044788.1, forward strand.
CGGTGGATCCCTCGATATGCAAGGCTATTGGCAGATGCGATTCCGACTTGCAATATAATGCGGACTCGACAAAATTATAGATCCGATTTGATAAAATTTGAGATCCGGTCTTTTATGTTTTGGTCGAATTTATCAATTTTTTAGTGTATTTCTGTTTTAACAGGAAGAAGACTATTCTGAGGATTTTGTTGCACCAGTCGATGCTTCTATGCAAACGGCTTCCATTATAAACAAAACTAACCTCCGATTTTTAAGTGCGACTTTGATCCAAACGTGTTATAAAACATGATGGATGCAGAGAGCTGAGGGGGACGAAAGCTTCTATGCAAACGGCTTCCATTATAAACAAAACTGACCTCCGACTTTTAAGCGCGGTTTTGATCCAAACGTGTTATAAAACATGATGGATGCAGAGAGCTGAGGGGGACGAAAAAGGTTTCGTGAGGGGAGCACGAAAAGGCTATGTAACAGTGAGCGAGAGCAGTATGACAGAAAGCCCGAGAGGCTGCGTGGAAAGGCTGCGAGGAAGAGGCACGAGCGCTTGAGTGCCAGAGAGAGTTTGAAAGCTAGCATAGTGCTTGAACCCCATAGAGATACAGAGCTTGATCAATCCAGAGCAAAGATAGCCATAAAGTCACAGCGCTTGAAATTCTGGCAGATCGCAGAGCTATAGTGACATAAGCTACAGAGCCAGATAGCCAGCGAGCTACAGAGCCGAGAGTCCAAAGCAGTTCTTCTCTTTATGATCGATTCTTCTTCTTGGAATCAATTCAACTTTTAATCAATTATTCTTTGATTGATTCTTCTTTGTTCGATTCTTCTTGCAATCAATGCTGAGAAATCGATGTTCAGCAAGCTTCAGCATTTTATTGACAGTCTGATTTAGATGTCCACATTCTTGTGCAAGAGCCATCTTCATGCGATCAAGGCCTTGAGAGCAATGGTCCAAGCAGCTTCAGCAGTGTGACATCCACTTCTTCAAATGGCCCTTGGTTGTGAGGTATATGATGTGTTCATGTACTTCTTCTTTCTAAATTATACTACACAAATCCTTAATTGATGTTGATGCAGAATCTCATTTATTACATGTTGTCATGATTCCTTGCTTGATCTGATACAGAATCTTTTATTTGATGTACTTGTTGTCATAACTCATCATGTTATACTTTGAGATCCCTTTATGTATGTTGCTAGGATACTCTTGTTGTCGTCATGTAGGTGTTTTGTTTTGACATCCCTTTTGTGCCATGTTGGCTGGATGCTCACCATGCATGTTTTGTATCATACTTATAGGAGTCTTTTGATTGAGAGTTCTAGTTGTGGAACATCTCTTAGATCCACTCCTGCGTGAGGGCATTTTTTCTTGTATGATCGAGACATCATCTCTCGTGTGCATCACCTTTATTGACAACACTTAATGCAATGGCCTACACCATCTTGACACCAGGGCCCAAAGACGTAGTCCCTCCTGGACAAACTCCGTTATCAACGCTTATGTTTTTTTTATGTGTTGATGATTGTCTTATTCCTCTTCTTTACAACATGCAGATGTATTCATTAATGTTCTTTTAAAAAGCAATTTTAACACATCACGAAAGTAAAAGGTCTTGGAAGGGTCCTTCACACCCGGACCTGGATCAAAGATGGAGGATTACTAGACTAGGAGGAAAACCCATCTGTCAGCAAACTTGCAAAGTGAACGGTGTCTTTACTCTTCTCTGACCATCTGTTTGGAATGTGGCTTCTCTATGGCATCATGGATGATGGAATGCGGCTACTCTGCGGCGTCGTGGACAGTGGAATGTGGCTTCTCTACGACGTCGTGGACAGTGGAATGCGGCTTCTCTATTGCGTTGTGGACAATGGAATGCGGCGTCTTTGTGGCATTTGTCCCAGCAGCGTCGTGGAATGAAGTTTCTCTGCGACAGCAAAGTGAACAAGCAAACTAGCGGCAATGTCGTGAACAATGAAAACTCGATAAAGTGACAATCCAAAACTGGCGAGACTCAGGAAAAAAACGCGAAAATCAGCCCAATTGCAGACTTGCGAGTCAAATTCATGTTGACCATGAGTCAAACTCAACCAATGCGATTTGACTCGCAGAGTTTTGACTCTGCTCGTTTCACTGGCGACCCGATTTTAACTCAAAAGTACTCGTCAATTCCTATTACACTGCTTTTGCTATACAAAGTTGGAGTTTCTCTGTTTTTCCAGTTTCGTCATTCAGGGCTTTGGCTATCAAAAAAAGAGAAAATAAAAAAATAAATATAAAGATTATAAAAAAAAATTAAAGAAAAATGATACAAAAAATATATTAAAAAAAGTCTAATGTAAATTTCGAAGGAGAAACATTCATATATATATATATATTATATATATAATATATATATATATATCTGTTTTAACATTATTGATAAAAAATGCATGATAAAGTTAAAAGGGAATCTTTCCAAATATCTTTAAAACTATACGTAAGAGAAGGAAGAGTAGATAAAATTATCTTGATTCTTCATGTTTTAGCAACCCATGGTAATTTCCCATGCTATTTTCAAGGTAAATGAAAAACAAAAGGAATACAAAATCTCTTTATGTGAATGATAAGTTTTACTTTTTACGTGGAGAAAATTAATCGAGTTAAAGACACATAGTGGACATATATTTTATATTATACCCCAAAGAGGTGAATAACCACGTTTCACTAGGGTTGTAACTTTTCAAAAAAAAAAGTTCAAGAAAACGAAAAAAATAAAAATTGTTGAGAATAAAATAAACAAATAAATTATAAAATAATACTTTTATAAAAGTATTGAAAAGAGGAATATTCGTCCAAGTTTAAATATTGTGGTACAAGAAGTAAAGAAGTGAAGTTTGGCAAAGATAATAAAGAAGAAAATAATAAAAGGGTTACCATAGAACCCTAAGGTCAAGCAATAGAGTTTAATTTGAAAATGAACGAAGAAACTAAGGATTCCATATATAATTCTACATTTTGGACCAAATGTTTATTTTGTCGAACAAAAGATAAATATTTATCGATTTTTAAAAATCGCACAATACTTTGTCGAAAATGTCGAAGATTGTTTACTTTGGAAGATTATCAATGTAATATCCAGATGGAAAGACAAATATTAAAGGAAGAAATCACAAAACTTCAACAAAAGAACAAAGCATCACAACAGAAATATAAAGATATCGAAGATCAGTTTCATGAAAAATCAATAGAAAGCAATGAAAAAATTTGGCGTCTAAGGGACTATAATGAGAAATTACTTTCACAGATAAAAAAATCAAAGGTTAAGAAACAAAGACTAAAACAATAAATGAAATATCAAACAAGGAATTAAAGGAGAATCTATCAGAAAAAAGAAAAAGAAAATTTGTGCCTAAAAACCATTAATAAAAAATTATTAGAGCAAATAAAAAATCGAAAAAATAAAGAGAAAGATTATAAGGACAAAATCAATGATTCAGAAAATGGCAAACTTTTACATCTAAGGAATCATAACCAAGCCTCACTTACGCAAATAAAGAAACTTAAAAGTGGCAAGAAATCACTAAATGACAAGTTAGAACAACTTCAAGAAGTAGTATCGAAGTCTCCAGTCGTTTCAGTCCAAGTTGAAGATAAATAAGCAAATACCGATTCAGTCAAAATCATAACTCAAGTGGAGGATAAACCTATTGAAGTGAAGACACATGCAAAAGTTATAGTTCAGATGATAGACATTCCAAATGATGATTCGGTAGCCAATTCAACAACAACAACACTTGAAGGAAATATCACTTAGAACATAAATGAAAAATTTATGTTCCCAAGAATACTGAAGTTTGCATAATTCAGTCCTACGATAACTATTCATTACAAATTTCCAGAGATCAAAAGATTCCACAAAAGATTAATCTAGGATGGTCTGATCTGTTTCCAGTACGAAAATTTTGTTTATCACTCAGAGCATCATATCATTTTATATAAACGAAGATGAAAATTCAAAGACGACAAGATATTCTCAGTAAGCTTTGAAAGAAAAACTTCTTGGAGAGAGAGGAAATGTTACGAATATAATTCATATAAAAATAATAATATAAATATAATAATAATAAAATAATAATTAATTAACTAATGCTTAGTTAGTTAGTAATAAAGAGTCATATCTTAGAGACATGACCATTCATGAAATGGCACCTACCTATGGTATATAAGTAGACCCTCATTCTTATTTGTAATTGTCTCATATCTCGTATCAATTCTTATACAATATTCGATATACGGTTAAATGTCTTACAATGGACATTTACGTCTTTGAAATATTTTAAAGATTTCCGTTGCGTATACTACTTTTGGTCATTACACTTTCTCTCCTCACTATTTTTCTCGCATTATCCAAGAACCAGTGGAAATTGAAAATAATCCTAACAATTTCAACCGGGAAGATGGCTATAAACTAAGCTAGTCATGGAAACTATTATTCATCATCTTCATCAATAAAATCTCTCCTTTAATCACTCTGGTGCTTCTCCTCTATAATTTCTCTTATTTTTATTCTTCTAAACTTTTCTATCCTACGTGATTATGTCTTAATGTTTTCCTTTCCTTCCCCTTTAATTTATTCTCTCTTTTCCGTTTAAATCCTTAATATATTATCCATTTTAATTTTCACAGAATTTATAATAATAATAATAATAATCCAATCTCAAAGTAATGGCCAAGCCAAATACCAAATTGGCCCCTTGTTTATGGAACAAGGGGCTCATCTTTTTAAAACAACTTGAGTACTATGTAACTACTAGAGTCTATAGAGGGATACATTATCTACCCCATTTGGATTTGAACTTATAATCTCTTAGAAGAAAACATACTCTTAAGCATTAGGTCCACATATTTCTTATTGTATGTCTTGATTTTTTTTTTCCTATGTGGTTCACAGAGATCGGAGATTAGTGACTGCCACATCCACAAAATATTTTTAATAGGCATATCATCTCAAAGGGATCATTTACTGCCAGTTCAAACACAGAGCCCGACCTCAAGCATCCAGAGAATTAAGCCCGTGACCTCTCAATAGAAAAAAATGCTTTAAAAGCTCAACAAATTGAACTAACCTTCGGGTTATTCTTGTATATCTTTTTATTATCATCTCTTTAAAAAAATACTAATTTATTTCATTTATATCTTTGTGTTTTATCTCATATAGATCCTTTGTATTATATTTTGCAACAAATCATTAATCAATTTATTTACTCTTCTTAACGACTATTTACGTCTCCTCTCACATGTATCGATTTTCTTTATAAATATGAATTCTTATTCTCTTGTGATATCATTTTTAAATTTTCTCCACTCACGACATTGAACATTTTACATTCTTACACATTTTCCTTCCCAAAAAACAAATATAAATTCTTATTCTCTTGCATATCATTTTTAAATTTTCTTTTATCCACTGAAGACATTGAACATTTTACATTCTTGCGCAGAATTTCCTTCCCAAAAAACAAAAAACTCAAAACTCATAGTATCATCACATTTCATCATTATTGCTCAATTTTGGTGATTCTAGGAGAGGAACTACACATTCATGAATAGACGCATTAACCATATGTAATTACGTGTAATTTCTTGCCAGGAAGGTTTAGTATAGCACACTCATCTTTAGTCAAATGCATCTAGTATAAGGAACATATCATTAATTGCCAAGAGTGCTTTATATGCTATATCACTCAGGTTCTATATTGTAGGGATGCAAGGTCATAACAAGGGACGATGATCTATAATATGTTGCCAAGATGATTCAATTAGTTTGTATTCTTTTTTTCCGCTGGTATTTTTCCATCAGATATGAGCATTAAACGTTGTTCGACGTGCCAAATTATTACACATGATATTGATGCATTGATAGACGAGAATAAGCCCAAACGCTGTCATTTGATTTAGCCATTCACAAGTTAAACTTATCTCACAAAGAATAATCGACACGGTTATACTCAGCTTTATCTGGAACTTTTTGGCCTGGGGATCGATGAAAAACATCGAGACATTTATACATTTGTCAGATTTTTCTCCACAATTATTGATTCCATAAACGAACGTAGCCACACTTAAGTAATTTATTTTAACCTCTCTTTTGTGACGTATTAAATTTCAATTTTTATACAACTAAATCTATTTCACAAAATATTATTTCAATAACAAAACTTTACACTCAGCCAATACAATTGCAGCTGATTTTGGCGCCTGCGAAAGTTAGGAAGAAATAACGCATTTGAAAATACATTCTTTAAAACTAACCAGTTTGGCATGGGACGTACCTCTAACCGTTACATCCCTTGGTCTGCCTTTAGATAAATATGGCATCCTTGAATAAGGCCTTCCTTATGAACTAAATAATTAATAAGTTTGCTAATCCTCAACAACCACAATAGCAATAGAGAGCCACTTCGTTCCTGCTATTTCCTCTTGACTAAAACTAGGAATTCAAATGGTAACCAGTTTAAAGAATATTTCTTTACTGGCATTAATTAGATGGTTATACCTTAACTGGCTGGTGGTTATTGGATGCAGCACGAATAAAAACAATCGATGATACTCTTGACAATTCCAATTCTCTTGATTAGTAAAGCTCTTATATAAATCACTCATCTACATCTAAAACACTCCTTCACTTGACTCACAATAAATATGATTTCTTACATATGGTAATTCTGTCTTTATATCAAAAATTAGCTACACAAAATATGAATGCTTTCTGAAAAGATAACCAGAGGATCAATTAAAATGTTCTTTATTCTAAAGCGTTGTCATACGCACTCTATTTACACTACTTGGATCAGTATTTGACACAATATTCGGAATTACAACGCATATCAGTCCAGCATATTCTGAAAGCTCTCGAGTATATAAGCACTAAGTAAAAAATATTTTTCAAGCAGGATAATCACTCACGTCCAATTGTTGAACCATGAACAAATTCTAGTAACTTCCCTCATCTGTTTTCGGTCTTCTCAGATAATATCTCAAGGAATTTGTCAGCACCTGATAAATTTAAAGCAGAAGAAATAGTCAAATCTTCTACATTGTAAACTGATCATAATATTATATAAATAGTGTAGAGAATACACCAAAATACCTTTGCTATAGAATTGTTCAAAGCCGCTCCTTGGTAGCTTACATAAAACTTATCTTTTGCAGCTAGACCCTGAATAAAAGAAAGGTCTATGAGAAGAAAAAACTTGATAACAGGAAGACTAGCTTAACCACAGACCGTTTCAGCAAAAGAATTATTTGTTGTGTTTGAAACTTTGCATAAGATTCTTTAATTATTTTAGGCCAAGTGAATTTACCTCCGTATCAATCTTTGCTGACTCAACAGTAACGTTGGAATCAATAATAACCTTAATAATCTCCAGTAGCAAGCCTGGACGATCAGCTGTTTCTAGATATAATGTGCTGCGTTTACAAAATTCCCTTCCCTTAGTATTACATAACATTATAAACAAAAATGCTATAGAAAATGTACAATAGACAAGAGTTGCATATCATCTCGATATGCCCCTGAGATTGGTGTAAGCAAAAATGACGTTTCAAGTTCGACATAGAGTTACAACACAAATAACCACCCCCAGGAAGCCAAGAATAAATTATTTCATTTCTAACAGCGAAATATTCTTTGGACCCTCTCATTTCTCACAATGCTCAAGGTTAGGTAAAAACAATTTGGACTTGGAAAAGAACTCACATAGCATTGAGAAAAGGAACACAAGTAGGGCCTAAGAAAAACATGAGTAACCAAATGAGACGTTAAAATAATCTTCCAAAACCAGATAGAGACGAAATATGACCCCACATGATGACAATGTCATTTGCCAAGTAAGTGGTCAATAGTTTGACTGAGCTTGGGAAAATCTAGGCAGTACAGAAATACAAAGAAATGCGCATTTGTTTCATGAAATACATAAATTTTCATTTATATTACATAATCTATGTCTATACAATGCATAGTAACAATAGATGTCCAAAAAATGATGTGTACAATATCTCATATATAATTGTCTTTGAATCACACACCTCCTCCTTGGACCATCATCCTCGATATGGATATGAGTAGCAACATCAACGTCCAGCTGCAATAAAAATCAACTTCTAACTCAGAAAAGGGATAAAAAAACAATAAGGGGATTTTTCCATTTAAATGGTGTAAAATTCACGTGCCTTTGCAAATTGTGACTTGTAACAACACATATGCTGCACATTTTCTTCTTTTTAAGCACTTCCATTATATTTACAAAGCATAAATCTCATGTAGAAAAACATTAGTCCTATTGCTGCTTATGCCTGATAATCTTCAGAAACTAAAAAAAAGTTTATCCAGTCTACGCTATGTTTGGCAAGGCAACAAGCCGGCCAAAGTATGATATGGTAATTAGCTTGTGACAGTCCCAATTGCTTAACCTCATTTTGCAATATAAATAATTTCATAAAAGAATTGTGTGCTGAGTTAGGGGACATGGACTCCAGGGACTGGGGAGGTTGCTTTCGTGGATGATATGACTTTCCTTAAGGCAGTAAAATCTGAGTTGTTGGGACTACCATTACAGGCTGGCTGTTGCATGTCTTAAATGGACTAGTCCTTAAATTTAATGAAACTGCAGGGAAGTACGCAGAACCGCACTCTCTTGGAGAGTAATCCAAGCAAGAGAGGACACTGCAACAAAGGAAATTGATTGTGTTGTTAAGAAATTATGCCAAGAGCATGCGAGGAAGAGTGGGCTGTTGAACCCCCTTAACAAATTTATGACAGAGGAACGACGTGGCTCGCTTGTCAACAGATGGCAAGATCTGCTGGCAGTTTCATCTGTCAGAGGTTATGCAGAGGAGAAGACTGCTTGAACAGGCAGATAAGGAAAAAAAAGAACCACTGTGGATGAGGAGGGAGACAACACTCGGGAGGCAGTAGAACAAAGAGAGCATGCACTCAGAAGCGGGAAAACCAAAAGTACATTCAAACATGCAGAAGAGAATTGGGAAAAAAGGAGAACAGATAGACAGATGAAGAGAGGAAGCAACGGAAGGGCAAGCAGGAGCAGCTTGGAATAGAAGAACGCAGAGAGCAAGAGCAACATTTGGTTGGCAGGAGAAGCCAGGGAGGAAATCACTTCCAGGTGGGGAAGAAATTTCCTCTCGAGTCCCCATTGGCCTGAGGGTGGAGATGGTGATTCTTGGAAATCCCTATGGGCTGGGGTGGAGGAACTATTCCAGGGAAAATTCTTGGAGTGTTTCTAGATGGCTTCCTTGCTGTATGTTTGATTTGTTTTGGTTCTGGATTCCCCAAGTTGGGTGGAACCACAGTGTTGAGTTCTGTTGGGTGGAGACAATGAGTCTTTGGATTCCCTGTGTATGTTTTTGCTCATGATTTTGCTTAAGGGTGGAGACGGCAAGTCTCTGGATTCCCTGTACCTTGTTGATTACCACTCAGTTGGAGGGTGGAGGCAAAAGGATCTCTGGAGTCCTGGGAGCAAATAGAGTTGGTGTTTTCAGCCTAGAGCAATAGATACCTCAGTCTTTGAATCTGGCTCGGGGCTCATAGCTGCAAGGGAAAACTGGTTGCAGCTATCTACGGTTGGGTGGAGAGCCCTAGTCCCAGTCTCCGTTGCCCAAAAAGATTCATAAGATAAGTGTTTCTCATGTGTTGCTTATGTTAATGAATGAGCCTTGTATTTCTGGGTTGAATTGCTTGAAATTAATACGTGACGCATCACTGTGTAATTCATGTTTACAAAATTGATTGGTATGTTGTGTTAATTTTTTAAACGCATTGTGATAGCATGTGAGAATATAGGTTATGTTACAGCAATATTTAGCATAAGCATTGCATCTTTATTGCAATATGCGAACTCTGTTGATTCCAAGCTCACATTGCATTGTTGTGTTGTGATATGGTAATATGGAGGATTTCCTCTTTTATCTTCATTGACCTGCTGCTGATATGAGGGTCTTCTTCAAGTCATTAGCATTACATACCCTGTGTCGGATTTTCCATTCATATATCAAGAACTCCAGTGTAATAAAATTATATCCCGTGTTGGGTGAGGCATGACCTAATGTGCTTGAATAATCTGACTTTAAGGTCCCTATATTTTATACAATGAAGCATCCATGCTATGCACCGGTTAATGCCAAAATCTCAAGGTTGAGTGTGTTGTCTTTGTGCAGATATGGCATGGGAAAAACCTTGCTTAAATACTTGGTATTAGTCGTAGTGATCAGTTTGATTAGTACTCCATAGTGGGTATTAGTGTACTAGGCACTTTTGTTATTAAGTTTGCTTGGTTTTCCTGTCCAAACAAATGATATGTTTGCAGGCTTGTATTACTGCCAGTTAAATGGCTGTGCTTATGGTCCCTGCTTGTAGTTTGAACTCAGTGGGAAAATCCCTTGTTTCCTTGAGTATTGTTGGTCCCTTCATGGCCTTTTGGGCATCATATGCTTTTGGGTTGTCGTTGGAAGCTTATCGTGTTAATTGGACCTTCAAGAGGTGCCTTGGGATATCTGGACTAAGGATCGACTTGATTCCATACATTATTGAGGAATCAAGGAGACTGCAAGTCCAGAAGGTTGAATGGGCAAGTCCCTATTTTGCGTTCTGTGTTTCTGCCATTAAAAAGACCTCAGGAGATGGTCTGGTCGTAAGCTCATAAGGGATAGCACAAGAGCATGCAACATGTAGCTCTAATGGCAATGTTGAGTTCTGGTGTGCATATAAATAATTGCAGAACCACCGTGGCCAAGCCATGGTCAAATCCCTTTGCAAATGGTTCAAGAGGGAAGGCCTCAACCTAGCCCCTTTAACCTTGTCTGTAGTCGCAGCAGAATTATTAGGTTGAATAAAGGGTTGGCTTCAACGCCAAATTGCTAGCCATAAGGTCATGTGGCTTAACTCAATGGAAGGCCAACGTTATAAGCGACCAGGATTAAGTGGTAGATGTTGAAATTTCTAAGTATTACCCGTTAGAAATTTTATCTGTATTCTCTGGTTTATATCTCCTACTTGTTGATTACGAACAAGTTATTTAAACACATAAATATCAAAATAAACACAATATAGTCTCAACCATCTACAGATCATCAACTGAAAGAAATAGCAAACACACAAGTGACACCATTATTTTTGGACAACTTGTCCTCGGAAAAACCCAACTTGGGAAAATCGGTGCAGCAATTCAGAGGGTTATTTTATTATGCAATCTTTCCTCGAGTACAACTGGGTGCCGAACTGGCTCACCCGATAGAGAAAATAATCCAGTAGTAATACCTCTCTATTCGGAAGCAGATATTCAGAAAATCTGCCCCACAAAACCCTCTCCAGCACCACTAAAGCTCAGCGTCAGCCCACCTGGCCTCAGCGTCAGCCCAAAACCCCCTGCATCAGCCCTTTGAGGCACTGCGCAGCCTCTACGGCCCTTCGCATCAATCTTGCAGCCTCTGCATGGATGACACAGGCTCTTCTAGCCTCTGCGCAGTCCCTTCTGCCTATGTGTGGCTCTCTCTGGCTCAATGTCTTTCTCTCTCTGCTTCTACACCAGTCTCTTGGCACTATCTCTGCCTCTCTGCCTTGTACCTCATTGCCCCTCGCTGTAACTGATCACTGATTTGACTTTTCTTAGCAAACCCTGCTCTAGAAAATCGAATGACTGCTCTCTCTGGTGTATTCTCCAACTGACCCTCAAGCCTCCTCTTATACTTTTCTTGTTGGTCCTTCAACGACCGAGATTACATCTATAATCAACGGCTAAGATTAGATTTGACTTGATCCATGTCATTTAGAACCTTCTAACCCAGTTTTATATTAATATCCATTAATATTTTATTTTTCTTAAGTTTAAACCTAGGAACTTCATTAAAAATATTAATTATTTTAATATCTCCTCAACCGGGTAGAATCTACCCACACCATTTATGGGTCTTGGAGATCTCATGTGCTTTAGCCTCTCGACCAATTTTCATGGCTAGAGCACATCCGATGCTACCCCAAATAACCACTCCCTCTTAGCGAGGACTGTGCTCTAGTAATACTCCACACTGAACATCACTTTGATTATACAGCACCAGTACCTGTGCTAATGCTAGGCCTCCCCACCCAACATCCTCTGCACTGCTGCATCCTGTACTACTGCCCATGGTCCTACCACTGCCACTGTTACATCTGTACGGCAGCTCCCTCTACATCCGTGCTGCTACTGGTCCTTTCTCCCAATACTATATCTGCACTGCAACCCCCTCTCATCACGTTGCATCGTGCTACTGCTAACTACTACTGCACTACAACTCAGTTACTGAGAAGTAACTGATCCACCCAACTACTGACATCCCTGTCAGGCTAGAAACACTCCCGATGGTGAAGCTCTCTCTGTCGCTATCCCATGCTCCCTCTACTGTCTCTGCGCTATTGCAACAACTCCTTGCTTCTCACGTTGTTGCAAACCTCTTAGTGTCATCCTACACTGTTGCAACCTCCTCTGTTCCTCTCACACTACTGTAGCCTGCTAGCTCTGCACTACCTAGGACTACTGCAATGTAGCACCCTTTGTTGTTTCATCCGCATCTGTTTCTACCGACATCCGCTAGTCCTGCAACTCTCTCTTCAGGGTTCCCATAGCAAGGTATAATCCAAGAGGTTGGGTACCTCAAGAATCCTGCCCCTCATCACCTGTAATCTTTCTGACTACAACTCGATGTCTCCCTACCTCTTCTTTAGAGGTACATGAGCACTCATGGCACAATTGTCATCCTCCTCTACCCCCTTTTCCGCTTTCGCTGGTGCTGCCTTAGAGTCAAACGCCTCTCCCATATTCTTCTTCCTCAGACACTGATTCGCATAATGACCTAGTTCCCCACCGTTGAAGCACTTAACCTTGGAGAGGTCCTTTTTCTTCCTCTTCTCCTGCTTCCCTGCAGATGCCAGAGCTGCATCCTCTTCCTCTTCCTTCTTGATCCAGACTCCTTTGTTGCTACTTCCCGTCTTGGACAGTCATCTGATCTCTTCTTGGTGAAGAGCTGCCCACAATTCTTCCCAATATGGAAGATTCGCCCTGCCCAAAATGCTCTGGACAAATGTCTCCCAATCCTCGGAGACTGTGTTTAGGGTAGTCCTCACCATCAACTCCTGATCCGGCGTGGCCCCTATGGAAGTCAATTGGTCCTGGATCTCCTTCAATCTACCGAGAAAGTGATCTATTTGCTCCCCCTTCTGCATCTAGTATGACCACAACTGATTCTCAAGTAACATCTTCCTTTGCATGGAAGTATGTTGTACAATGTCTTCAAGATGTCCCACATTTCCTTTGCCGTATCCTTCTCGACAATATGCTAGACCACATGATCCTTGACCCCATCAAGGATGATGCATTTCGCCTTGGCCATTGCCTCCTCGTACTTTTCAACATCAGTTGGGTCAACTAGGATAGCCACTGTTCTCAAGGCGAAGGCCTTGATGCGATGTCTATCTAGAATGGATAAGATCCTAGCCTTCCAGACCACAAAGTTGGACGCCCCGTCCAGCCTGTCCTGATCCCTCAGTCCATTCATGGCCATCTCTCTGCTCTTCCTTTTGACTCCTCCGAGACTCTACTTCCCTCTGGAAGTTCTCTCTTCAACTCCCTCTAAGTCGCTACTTTCCATCTGGAAGTTCTCTGCTAGACTCCCTCTGAGTCTCGATTCCCTCCTAGAAATCTGCCTACCAACCGTCGAGTCCCACCTATCCGATCTCCTATGCACCTGCAACACTAATCTAGATTTCTTGGCTAGAAATCCGCCTAGGTAGCGATTTCCTCTACCTTGGTTTTGCCTCGTCAGGTACTGTTCTGTCTCGACAACGACAACACCCCACCAACTTCACTCCCCACAATGTGCCCATAGCTTCCTATACCCCAACAATTGAAGGATTGAGCCTCTGCGCAATCCCGACACTGGCTGAAATGCTCCCCTAGCCAACTGCGTCAACCCTCCTGGTCTTTGCGTGGCTCTTCGTGAGCCTTTTCTACCCTCCTCAGCCTCTGCGTTGGCCTCTCTCTGGCCCGAACTGATGACGCAGTCCCTCTGCATCAACCCTTCTTCTGTGGCTTTCTACAAGGAACAACTTCTGTCACTCAGGACAGTGGTTTCTGCTAGAAATGCTCTGCTTCAGCTGGTGCCTTCAGTAGTCCTGTGATCTGTAACCACGCTCTGATACGATGTTGAAATTTCTAAGTATTATCCATCAGATAATTTATCTGTATTCTCTGGTTTATTTCTCCTACTTGTTAATTACGAACAAGTTATTTAAACACATAAATATCGAAATAAACACAATATAGTCTCAACCATCTATAGATCATCAGTTGAAAGAAATAGCAAACACACAAGTGACACTGTTATTTTTAGACAAATCATCCCCGGAAAAACCCAACTTGGGAAAACTGGTGCAACAATTCAGAGGGATATTTTATTATGCAGTGTTTCCTCGAGTACAACTAGGTTCCAAACCGGCTCACCCGACAGAGAAAATAATTTGGCAGTAACACTTCTCTATTCGAAAGCAAAAATTCAGAAAATTTGCCCGCCCCATGAAACCCTCTCCAACACAACTGAAGCTCAGCGTCAGCCCAAAACCCCCTGCGTCAGCCCTCTGAGGCACTGTGCAGCCTCTATGATCCTCTGCGTCACTCTTGCAGCCTCTGTGTGGATGATGCAGGCTCTTCTAGCCTTTGCGCAATCACTTCTGCCTCTATGTGGCTCTCTTTGGCTCAACGTCTACCTCTCTCGGCTTCTGCGCTGGTCTCTCGACACTATCTCTGCCTCTCTGCCTCGTGCTCACTACCCCTTACTGCAACTGATCATTGATTCGACTTTTCTTAGCAAACCCCGCTCTAGAAAACCGAATGACTAATCTCTCTGATGTATTCTCCAACTAACCCTCAAGCCTCCTCTTATACTTTTCATGTTGGTCCTTCAACGACCGAGATTACATCTCTATTCAATGGCTAAGATTAGATTTGACTTGAGCCATGTCATTTAGAACCTTCTAACCCAATTTTATATTAATACCCATTAATATTTTATTTTTCCTAAGTTTAGACTTAGGAACTCCATTAAAAATATTAATTATTTTAATATCTCCTCAACCGGGTAGAATCTACCCAAACCATTTCTAGATCTTGGAGATCTCATGTGCTTTAGCCTCTCCACCAATTTTCATGGCTAGAGCACATCCGATGCTAACCCAAATCAACAGTGGAGGCGATCAACGGTTGGGCAAGGGCCCAAGATGACATAAGGAGGGATCACACCTCAGAAGCGCGCAAAAAGATTGCACAAAAGGAACGTCAGGTTGACGAGGACCAGGCTAGCATAGCAAGTTGCCATTGTGGGTGTGAAAATTCCTACACTGAAGGAACCCCTACTGCAGCAAATCTGAATCTACTTCACCTACTTGATTTTTTAACATACATTATCAAGTTGTTCTTCTGAATACTGAAGCAGGTTACTTTTGTAGCCTACACTAATTAAATGTTTGATCTCATGAAACATAAAACAGAGCAAAAACCAAGATACATAGGACACAGTTATTTTTGGACACAATAATCCTCGGAAAAACCCAATGCGGGAAAACCAGTGCAGCAATTTTGAGGTTTTATTATTATGCTAGAGAAATATCTGAATACAACTCTAGGATGCTCATATAGCAATCCTTTACAAAGAAAACACTGGCGGAAAATTTGAGTCAGTTTTACCTAACCTCACCCAACAAAATTCCGGCTGATCCAACACGAGACTGGCTAACCCCGGCTATTTTTGTGTTGGCTCTGCGTCAGCCCTGTATCACCATCTCTGCCCTCTGCATCAGCTCTCCCAACTGTTCCGATAGTTCCCAACAGTTCATGGCAGTTCCGACTGTTCCAGCAGTTGTGGATTCTGCGTGACAGGCAGCTTTTCTACGTTAGCTCTCTCGTCTATTGCGTTGCCTCTGCATCAGCTCTCCCGACAGTTCCAGCAGTTCCCAACAGTTCCGGCAATTCCCACTAGTTTCGGTTGTTCTGGTAGTTGTGGATTCTGCATGACAGGCAACTTTTCTGCATCATCTCTCTCGGCTTCTGTGCTACCTCTCTGTAAGCTCTCTGTCAGTATTCTCTGAAAAGTCCTTCTACCAGATTCTCATTGCCCCTCTGCTGCAGGATCTCCCCAATCGTTTTTCCTCCTGAGAACTTCTCACCTCAGAAAATCGATTTCCTCAATCTCTGTGTGTGTGTGTTTCCAAATGAACCCCAAGCCTTCATTTTATACTTTTCCTGTTGAGTCTTCAACAGCCGAGATTAAGTCTCTAATCAATGGATAAGATTAAAACATGACTTGATCCACCTTCTCGACCATTCTCACCCATATTTTGATTAATACCCATTAATATTTTAATTTCCCTAAGTTTAGACTTATGAACTCCATTAAAAATTAATTATTTTAATAAAATACAATCCAAGTGGAATTTCACCAAATGGTTTTTGAGTTCTTTAGAACTCATGTGCCTTAGCCTCTCCACCAATTTTCAAGGCTAGAGCACTTCCGATGCTACCAAAACCTAACAATGGGGAAGTTCAAATTGATCGGTATGTGTTAAAGCACCTAAGAGAGGACCGAGGGTGATGTGTTTCGAGAGTTCTCACCCATATTTTCATTAATACCCATTAATATTTTAATTTTCCTAAGTTTAGACTTAGGAACCCCATAAAAAATATTAATTATTTTAATAAAACACAATCTGGGTGGAATTTCACTAAACGATTTCTGGGTCTTGGAGATCTCATGTGTGAGCCCCTCCACAAAATTTTGGAGCTAGAGCACATTTGATGCTACCCAAAAAACAATATGAAGGATATCTAATAATCAACTATGAAGGATATAGCTCTTGGTGACCTCATTGAAAGATCAAAGGAAGAAGTCATCCAGGACAAGTCTCATCATACATCAGTCAAAAGGGAAACATCTGCTGAATAAGGATATGCAAGATTCTCAAGATTCTCTGATGGAATCCTCATCGGAAGATTCACCAATCTAGAGTGGAAGCAAGTGTTCCATCAAGAACTCCAATTTGTGGAATTCATGGATGATGGTATGATGACATAAGAGATGAGACAGATCAAGGGGTTGAAGATCTTGTCAATCAAGGAAGCTGCTGAAAGAAGCCTAGATGACCTAAAGGTAAATGACGTATGCATGCTTATATTTGATTTTATAAAGTCATGTTGTATGGTTGTAGGGATCATGGATCATTGCTCGATCTTGAGAAGCATGATCAAAGGAAATGAATCTCCTCCTATGAAAGGTTGTTGAAAGACATGGGTCAGACTAGATGAAATCAACATAATATGTCCTCATATGAAGTAGGAGATGACTAACTACAATTGAGAAACTCTAATTGAAAGCTCCTGGGAATCAAATATATGAAGGAAGAGATCGTAAGATATGCAACCATGGTAAAATAAATGAACATATGAAAGACCAAGAAGATTTGACTAGGAAATTTCCCGGAAAGATATGAAGACTAATGAAACTCTGAAAAAGATGAAAACCATTGACAATGGATATCTTTGGGAGATATGTCAACACGTATGCAGGATGTTGAAGCACACTGGAAGATGTCATGATGAAAGACCATCCCAAAGGTAATTTTGATTTAAGTGTTCATTTCTTTATTTTTGAACAAATAACTAGATGGGCTTATGCAGGACTGCCAAAGGAAGAACTGTGGATGTCTTCCCTAAGGACCATGTAAAAGGATGTAATATCCTTCCAAAAGAAATGAAGAAGGCAACATGACATGAAGCAGAGCCAGATGGAGTAATGACATAACTGACCCATGAATGAAAGTGATGGATGGTCTGTGCCCTATGAAGAAGCTATGAAAGATGAAGACTCTTGGTTGAGGAGTTGTTGTGGGTCCCTAATTAAGAGGGAGCTTGAAATTCCTAAGTCAAGAGGGAGCTTAGGTACATTCATTGTGTAGGAATAAGTAAATTCCTTTAATGAGATAGATATGTCCTCCCTAATTGAGAGGGAGAGCTAGACACAGCGTTTTGGTCTTCACCTAGGAAGATAGAATGAGAGGATTGGGTAATCATTTGGCATCTGATACTCTTTGAGGATGAGATAGGGCATCCAATAGAAGAGTAGTCATGGTGGACCGATATTCTTTGAGGATTAGCTACCCAATAGAAGAATAGTCCAATGGAAGGTCATACTCTGTGAACATCCAGGTGGAGTATGTACCTTGAGAGACGATGATTTTGGTGTCTATGGATCATTGATCTCGCCAGCATTGTGCTCTGATCATGTGAATAGAGTTGTTAGTCAAGGCCTTGCTATGTAACAATGCTAGTTGATATGATGTTAAACAAATTGGTTACCAATCTGAAACTTCTTATGAGAAATTCTTTAGATTGAGAATGACAAAGTACCATTATGAATACCTCCCTAGTTAAGAGGGAGTGTTATAAAATGTAACTAGGTTTGGTCTTCATAATGACATGTAATTATGATCTTTGTAAATAATGAAAAGAAGTAAATAAAAGTATTATGCCTTGCTTCATGGGTTTCATGAGCAAGAGTTTTGCTTTTAGAAAAGCTCCCATTGAGAGCTTTAGGATTTGTCATATAGAGTCAATGTCATTTATGAAGATTGTATAGGAGTCTACAAAATGTCTAAACACCCTCCAATGACAAGCTCTAGCCATCCTCTTGAGGTCGGCCTCCAAACAGCAAGAAGAACTCATGTCGGCTCACCTCAAATAGACACACCTATTTGAATAAACATAGGTCGGCTTATTTATGGACAACCCACTATAAATACGTGGGAAGACTCTTCGCATTTCCATAGTGAAAAATTCGGATCTGTCTCTGAGATTTCAGGATAACAACTACAGTTAGATGTTTGCATGTCTCTCTGTGATTTCGGAGGACAGAGGTAGTAAAGGAAGGTTCAGATCTCTCTCAAGTTCGGGTGTCAAAAGAAGAGACAAAGTCAGTGATATTGTAAGAAGATAGGAGCTCAGATAAGAAGACAACTTTGCAAAGATAAGATCAATGCTATCTCTGAGATTCAAATGATAATGACAATGACAACTTCAGTGTCACCTCAGTTTGAAGCTGCCACAGTGAAGAAGAGTTTGAAGGGCTCACAGTTCAGTTTCTTTACAGTTTGATGCTCCCACATTGAGAAGGGTTTATTGCCTCTTCGCTTCAATGCCATTATAGTTCATGCAATGATGAGGTTCTCAATGGAGTGACAAAAAGGAAGAGTGACAAAGAAGAAGAAAGAAGCAGAAGACAGTCAAGATAACTAGTGTCTTGATCTTGGTGTGGCTAATAGGTCAAGGGTGATGGTATGGGTATTCGTCAATTGGAATTTCTATAAGAAGAATTTGTGCAGGTTTTCCTCTCAAAGAGTGAGAGGTTTTGGCCCTGGCTGATAGCCTACATTATGCTTTAATTGTCTATTTATATTCATGCTTTGATTACTGTTTGATGAAGAACACTGATAATCTAATAAGAAGAAGATCCTAATCTGAAGAAGTACAAAGCATTCACAAGAAGTCACTAATAGAAGAGAAATCACCTAATACTAATGCCCTAGATTTCTCAACACCTCTGACTTGTCAGAAATTCAAAGGATCGTAACTTTTGATCCAAAGGTCAGATTAGGGTAATTTTTTATATCATCGGATTCATCTTGATGAGACGATCGCAATGGTGATACTTATTTCTAGTTTTGAAGACACGAAAAAAAATATTATTATTATTATCCCCTCTCTAACTGTTATAAGGGCAATTGGATTAGCAAGTGAACACTTTTCACCAAGGTTTAGGTGGGGGTGTTTACATAGCTACTCATTCAACAAGAAAAACATGGACATTGTGTTGAAACGTGAAAAGCATGAAAAATAATTGAAGCATGAGACATCAAAAGTAGTGCCAAAACACACTGGATATATGTCATGTCCCTTCCTAAATCATTTTGGAAAAAGATTAATTTTTGCATTATGGGGCCAATTTTGGAGCTAGTGGACCCCATTCGATTTTATCAGGAGATTAGACTTAGGAAAAGTTATTTGTGTTCTAGTTAAGTTATGCACTCCCTAGTTCAATTTGCATGGAGGTGGTTAAGTTTTGCATGATGGTGGTTAAGTGAGGGCCCACGATGGAGGACAAATTGGAGGGAAAAGTGCTCCACTAAATCTATATAAGGAAGGCAGCTCTCCTCATCTCATTCATTCATCTTTTTGGTAATATCGATTTCTCTTTGGTCCTCGAGTTACTTAGCTGAGTCACTTGTTGTTCAGCACAAGCTCTTCAAGCAAAGAGCTCACCTTTTCTTCGGGAGACTTTGAGTGCCACCCTAGGAAGGTTTTCTTTCATTTCTTTAGGAGGAGGATCTCAGTGTGATTCCCAGCGATTGCATCCATCTCCAAGTGGTGCGTATTACTGGAGGACACAGTGAAGAGGACGTCGAGTTCGCTTGTGGCTTCTTGCAAAGGAGTTTGGGTGAAGGACTTTTCGGAGAGGAAGCATAGGAGGATTGTTGGCATTTGGGAGAAGCTTTGGAGTTGGAGGAGTGTGCTACTTCGCAGGGTGATTTTCGCACTTCTTGGGCCAGCACAGAGGCAGCATTGGTTGTTCACGTGGAGGGTAGAGTATTAATATTTGAGGCTGAAATTTACCCTGGAGGTTAAGGGAAATATCTGGAGAAGTGATTTGCTGCATTTTCATGAGATTGGAGGAGGATTTCATTGGGGTTTATTGCAGGGCGTTTCCTGGAGCAACTTGGAGGGCATCAGGCATATTGGAGGTCGATTTTGAAAGTTTAAAATATGGCAAAACCATTAATGCGGTTTTCTACATTTTTGACAAGAATCCCAAATATAAAGTTTCATAATTTTCTAAGCATCGGAGGTGGGGTATTCAGCGGTATCTTTGAAGCAAACAGTGTAGAATTGTTGGGGATTGCGTAGGGCATATTGGAGTCCGAATTTGAGAGGTTGGATTTAGTCCAAACCCTTTCTGGGTTTCTCTAGGGCTTTGACAAGGATCCCAGATATAAAGTTTCAACATTTTTTGTGCACTGGAGACGAGGTTTCTTGCAGTTCCTTTCCAACTAGTAGTGTAGTTTCTTGGGGCAACGCAGGGCATTATAGTAGTCATTTCTAGCTTCGAGATTATTGTGTTATCACCTAGGTCCTGTCAAGCTTGCCCTTGAGGCAAGCTCAAGTGCATTTCTCCATATTATTGTACTTAATCCATTTCATTAATAAAATGGCTCAGTTGGTTCTCACTTCTGGAGTTTTAATAAGCATTCGCTGATTGTTTTTTATTTCATGTGTCACAAATCGATTTTGTTTTGCATATCACTATTTATTTAAGTTTGGAACATTAAAATATATATTATATACAATAAGAGTACTCTAAGGAAGGCGACTTTTCGCCCATAAAAGAATCGAAAATCCGACTGACACGATTTTGATCAACTTTGGCATAAATTATTGGAAATCCTAGCTACAACTGTTAAGCTTCAGAATTTTGGGTGCCTTAGGGGTTCTTGATGGTGTTGAATCCATTTTCATCATCAAAGAAATGATTAAAACACTCCCACGGTTAGATTTCTTGATGAAAAAATCATTGGATTTCGATAATAAATTTGCCATTCAGGAAAAATTGACACCTCTTTAAACAATGCCATATATAATCGTCGCTTCGTGAGAAAACATCATATCCAATATTTCACCAAATTTATCTATATTATACTTTCTTGGGTTCCATGACATAAGCAACTGGATCACTAAGTTCTTTTATATTGCATTCAATCAATATATTCTAGTAAGAAACTAAAAACCATTTATCATTTTCAAATCTTCAAATCTTCAAATCAATTCAACTTGAAATGTATTGATATCGTATTTCAGTCTTCTCTGTCAAATGGTTCAACAAATTTCATGGAGGAAACTTAGAATGAGATGAATATCAAGTTTGAAAAATTCATCTAAAGAATTTTGAACATTAATTCTTCAAACTTAAAAAATAATTATTGTATTAACTGTTTTGTGTTCTGCATTCACTTGTTCCCTTGCTTGATTGTCAGCCCTCATTAGAACACAAATAAAAAACACATATGGTTGGCTCCTATCATAAACGTGGAATCTAAAATGCATACATGCAGTCCTTATCAGCTAGTCAGAATCCAAAAGGCATATATGTGACTACAAAAAGAAATATTTGCGTAAATGTGCACTGTTGTGATATTCCTACTTAGTATTTTACTAAGTAAATATCAATTTTGCTCATTTTTGGTTTATTACATGGATGCACTTAGGAGAAGTGGGCTTAGAGGACCCACAATTGATTTTTGGCACAAGAGGCACTCCAACATTAGAGTTAGAGGAAAGATTGCGGCCTTGGTGGAGCGTGGGGGCCACCACTAGGAATTTCGGCCCACATGGGGAGTACGCTCTCATTGGAGCGGAATTGGTGTGAGGAGTTCGATGTGGGCCCACATGGGCAATCTTGGAGGCGGCTTGAAAAAAGGGAGAAGGGACTCTCATTTTGCTCATTCATATATCATTTCATAAATTGTCTCTTGACATAGCACGCTTAAGCAGGAGCTAAGTCTGCATTTGTTGTTTAGCACACAGGGATTTCCGAGCAAAGATTCAGCCCTTGCTTCAGTGGACTTCGAGTGCCAGCCCAAGGAGGGAGTTCTACTTAGTCCTGAACCATACCAACAACAATGAGATCGTACTACAGTAGAGGGGAAGCTACAACAGTGCAGGGACTATGCAGTATTGGGTAGAGTCACTCCGACAGGTTGAGCGATGAGTGGAGTTTGAGGTGGAGACTTGGAGGGAAGGCCTGTGGAGCCTTCTAATAGGGATTGCATGCATTTTTGGGGCATTTAGCTGCAAATTCCACAGGTGGATCGATTTTCCCAACAACGAAGCCACTCAAGCCAAAGAGGGTTGAATTTCCGGGGTCAAGCTTTGGCACAGCTTAATTTCTCGTAATTTTCTGAGCAATGCAGAGGGCCCTAGCAACAGATCCTTTCACGTAGCAACACATTTCTGGGCAGTTTCAGCGCAGAGCCAAGGCAACGCAATGATTGAGCAGAGGAGGGTGTCCAACATTGCACTTAGGGCTTTTCTAGCTTGCCTTGAGCAAGCTCGGGTGCATTCTTTCCAGCACCTTTATTGTACACTCTCATTCATTAATAAAATGGCTCAGCAGTGCAGTTTTTGGTGTCAAGTGGTGTTTTGATTGCATCTTTCTGTTTGTGTGAATGTTATGTCTATTACATGCCTGTTATTTACCATAAAATTTCCTTAGGGATATTACAGTGTTATCAGAGCTCATAGACTTGGCACAGCGTGTGGGAGAAGTGCAGTCTATGACACCAGGGGGTATGCAGAATGTGCCATACCGAAGGCAAAGGTATAGAAGCAAAGAAAGACAGTTGGAAATTACCCTTGATCCTATGGCCAATGTTGCAGGAAGCGTTCCCCCCCCCCCAGTTCTAAGGCCCGAAGCGCATCCCGTGCAGATGCGTCCAGGAAGCATCCCCAGAAGTGCGCTTCCAAAATTCAGAAGGCGCTTTCGCCTGTTTTGGACGCTTCCCCCTGTTTGGGATGTTTGTTTCGAGTAAAAAAAAATATATAGATTTATATATCTATATATATATATATAATATATAATATATTATATATATATATATATATATATATATATATATATAGATATATATATAGCAGATGCTTCGCTTCCTAGATTTTTGGAAAATGACGCTTCCACGTCCCTGCTTCGTGCAACATTGCCTATGGATACAGAGCCTGAGGTAGAAGAAGCCAACATGGGGGGCAACGAAGGAGACCAAAGCAATGAGGAAAAGGAATTTTCCCAACTCCTACTAAAGGTAGTGCAGGACTTATCCCGGAACATTGAAGGAATGGGCCAGCGAAATGGTAATGGCAACAAGGGTAAGGGACTCCAAGGGGATTTCTAATTTTGAGAAGGGTTTGGCACTTCGTAGCACCACACATCTCTCAATGCCAACATGTCGTTGATCCCAAACACACCCCCTATGTCCACAATTCCTACGATCCTACAATTTGGAGCTGGTGGGCAATCGAAGCAGGAGGCACCTTATGGGGACTATTTCCTGGAGTTTTAGTCCTATGGACCTGATTTTAGGAGGGCCATTACTACCAAGGATTTCTGACAACTTAAGGGAAACAATAGGCCCAAGGCACAGAGTGGAGGAGGCTACATGCACAGGACAGATCTGCAATGCACTATGGGGAGGTTGTTTCTCCTAACTTTCAATGGGTCCTCCAAGAGCTTGGCCAAGGCATGGGTCGAAGCTAGATGTCTATTTCCAGTTGAATCAAATGACGGAAGGAGAGCCAATCAAGATTGCCACATTGCATATGGAGGGGGAAGCCCATGACTGGTGGTTCCAAGGGCTGACCACGTTGGGGCATGCAGGAGTAACCAAGTTCTTACTCATCATCATCCTTAACTCCATATCCCCAAGTGAATTAGGCATCGATCCCTAAAAAGGGTGGTCATCTCCTTCACCCTTTTCACCTTACATCGCTTTTCCCAGGTCTAGCCCCAAAGGTCACCTATGGCATCAATTTCCCAGGAATTGACCCAAGGAAAAACTTCGATCTCCTATAGGTTATTGCGTTGGTGGGTTCCCTCCCTCTCCTCCAATTTCGAGGCAATTCTAACAGTGGAATCTCTGGGAATCCCAAGCCCTAGTTCTAGGATCGAATTTTTCCTAGGCATCCCTAAGGCTAGACCTCAACAGGGTCAATTCAACCTCTTCAAATAAATTTTCTTGTTTGGCCCATTCCCTTCACCTTGTCTAGGATAGGAACATCATTAGTTGCTTCATTTCATCCCCGAACCTGGGCTAGGTCCACTTGACCTCGTGTGGTCCCACTTCTCAATAAAGATTACTTGTTAAAGACCATTTGGGAATCCAACTTTCCCAAGGATTATAGGGATTGAGAACCTCATCTACAAGCATATTCCTTCTCCCTCAACCCTCCAATCCTCAACCCTTACCCCTAGAGGAACAAGTCCCTTGCTTAAGGAGCAAGCAAGTTCCATTCTTCACTCCATCCTTGGGAAAGGGTTTTCAGGGCCACTTCCCACATATCCATTGACATATACTTTACAAGTGATCTCTACACTACCGGGACTCCTCCCATCGGTGAAAGTCTGTATAGAGTAGGGAGACTTAGCCGTGGTGACAGTGGTCTAAGCCTCCACCGTTGCAGTTGCCCTCTTAGAAATCCCATTTAGGTCCCCTGCCGGTTTGAGTGGTAACATTTATGGCGTCGTTTCCAGGGATGAAGCAGGTCTACCTCCTGGTGAATCATCGAGGAATTGATTCATTAACGACATTTCTTAATATTCCTCTGGCGACTCCACAATCTCCATCTCAAGATGGAAGGACCGGAGACACTCACCTATCATCATAGAGAAAAACATGAATCCCGCGTCTCTTTCTTTGATAGGAAACTCAAGAGGCTGAAACATAAGCATAAAATCTTCGTGCCTCTCAACCTTTCAAAAGTGATTGGGGCACTATTCACCCCCCTGCTTGAAGATGATGACATACCTACATTTAGTGGGGAGGAGGATCCCCAGGAGCACCTTCTAAAAGTCGAGGACCTGACGTGGGGAATCCTATAATGAGTTCAACCGCATACTTGCCTTTGCCACAAGCTTCATAGGAAAGGCCCGTGAATGGTATTTTTCCCTTCCCGCATCATCTATATCTTCATGGGAGGAGTTGCTTGAAACGTTCGAAAAAATATAGTACCATGAAAAGGATGTGGTTCAATTATACAAGGGGTTCTTGTCTATCGAAAAAAGGAATGATGAATATGTTGTTGAATTCAATCACTAGTTTAATTTTGTCATTCATGCCTTCCCATATAACTGAACCCCTTCAAAAGAAAAAACCTTGGCAGTGTACCTAAATTCCTTCACAAGGAAGCTAGCTTTTGATACCCAGAATAAGCAATCTGATAGCTTCTTCCAAGCCCAAAATATCATATTTGACCTTGATCAATCTATGAGCCAAACATCTATCAACATGCTCTAGGTCAAGGAAGATAGTTCATCCGATGATAAGGATATTTCGCCTAATGAAGAAGATGGTTTACCCCAAGCATCCTCCGAAGTAAAGGAGAATGTCTTGTCTCTTCCTAAATCAATTTGGAACAAGATTAATTATTATATTATGGGGCCAATTTTGGAGATAGTGGATCCCATTTGATTTTATTAGGAGATTAGAATTAGGAAAAGTTATTTTTGTTGTGGTTATGTTACACATGGTGGCCACCCACACTAGGGAAATACACACTCCCTAGTTTGATTTGCATGGAGGTCGTTAAGTTTTGCATGGAGATGGTTAAGTGAGGGCCCATGATGGTGGTAGAATTGGAGGGAAAACTGCTACGCGAAATCTATATAAGGAAGGCAGCTCTCCTCATTTCAATCATCTTTTGGCATATCGATTTCTTTTTGGTTGCTCGAACTGCTTAGCTGAGTCACTTGCTGTTCAGCACGAGTTCTTCAAGCGAAGAGCTCACCCTTTCTTCGGGGGACTTCAAGTGCGACCCTAGGAAGGATTTTCTTCATTCTTCAAAAGGAGGATCTCATTGTGATTTACAGCAGTTGCATTCATCTCCAGGTGGTACGTATTACTGGAAGACGCAGTGAAGAGGAGATCGAGTTTGCTTGTGGTGTCTTGCAGTGGAGTTTGGTAAGGAGATTTTCCGAGAGGAGGCATAGGAGGTTTGTTGTCATTTTGGAGAGTTTGGGAGTTGGAGGAGTGTGCTTCTTTGTAGGGTGACTTTCACAATTCCTAGACCAGCGCAGAGGTAGCACTTGGTGCTCACATGGAGGGTAGAGTATCAATCTTTGGGGCTGAACTTTACTATGGAGGTTAAGGGAAACATTCAGGGACGAGATTGATTCGTTTTCAGAGCTTGGAGGAGGTTCTCGCTAGAGTTCCTTGCGGGCCATATTCTTGAGCAGTTTGGAGAGCGTAGGGCATATTGGAGGCCAAATTTTGGAGGTTGGATTAAGGCCAAACCCTTTCTGGGTTTTTGTGGGTTTTGGCCAAGAAGCTTGGGGCTAAAGTTGCAACATTTTCTAAGCAACGGAGATGGGGTTTCTTGCAGTTCCTTTCCAGCGAGCAATGAAGTTTCTAGGGGACAGCGCAGAGCATTAGAGGAGCAGTTATTTTCCAACTTTGAGATTATTGTTTATCACCTGGGTTCTGTCAAGCTTACCCTTGAGGCAAACCCAAGTGCATTTCTCCATAGTATTGTACTTGCTCCATTTCATTAATAAAATGGCTTAGTTGGTTCTCATTTCTAGAGTTTATTGAGCATTTGTTTATTGTTTTAATTTTTCTATGTTATAGATCGATTTTGCTTTGCATATCACTGTTTATATAAGTTTGCAACATTACAGTGGTATCAGAGCTTAGATTTTGGCCCAGTGATGGGAAAATTTTTCTATGAGTGAGGAGGACCAGCAGAATATTATTTACAGGAGGTAGAGGTATCGAAGCAGGGAAAGGGAGTTGGCAATTACTCCAAACACAGAGGATCGTGGGAAGACTGTGGTAGCAAATGATATGCGTGAGCCCAAGAGTAGGGAAGATATGGCTTTCGACAGTCTCTTGAAGGCTTTAAGTGATTTGGCAAAAGGGCAGAAGGAGATGTTGGACGAGATCAAGATGCAAAACTGGGAGCAGAGCACTCACCAATACTTTATAGCTAGAGAGACTTTAGGGGCCTCTCAACAGTTCGATCACCTTTCACCCACTGCGCAGCAGCCATCCTCGAGTGAGCCAACACGAGCTACTTTACCCTCTTTTATACCTTTGGTGCAAGGTGAAACTGGTGGAGGAGAGGATCCATCATTGATGGGGGAGCATTTCCGAGAGTGGCAGTCCATGGGGGCCGACTTCAAAGAGGCTCTAACTTTCAAAGACTTTTGCAAGCTCAAACATAATGAAAAGGGGAAGGGCTATGGCACGCAGAACTATGAGCTGCATCATTCTATTGGGAGAATGTATTTTCCTACCTATGATGGCACTACCAAGTGCATAGCACATGCTTGGGTAGAGACGCTAGACACATACTTCTAGCTCAACCAGATGACAGAGGTAGAGACGATCAAGATGGCCACATTGCACCTAGAGGGGGAGGCCCACAATTGGTGGTTTCATGGTTTGTCCACTCTAGGGCATGCCAGCATGACCTCCTATGAGGACTTCACACGGGGAGTAGTGGAGTGCTTTGATCAGAAGGATCCAGAGGCTCACTTCATGGAGTTGACCTAGCTCAAATAGAAAGGGCATCCAGAGCATTATATCTCGGAGTTTTTGAGGGTCTCAGTCATGGTATCTGATTTTTCAGATGCGGGGAGAGCATACACATTTGTGGAGTGGTTGACAGAGCCATTGCACGGACTGGTGAAGTCACGCAAGCCATCTACTCTTCTAGAGGCAATATCTTGCACTCGCAATTTGCAAGGGGCTATCCCCAAGACACGAGCTCCATTTCCTTCACACACTCCCTACCCTCAAAAGGGAAGTGACATTAGAGCACTTGCAGTGTTGGGTTGTGTTATATTCTTTCCACGACTAGCCCAAGTAGTTAAACCGGGGGTGAGAGAGGGGGTGGAGCTGCCCCTTCGTTATGCCCAGCATAGCCCACCTTGTCGGGGGGTTTGAGGAGGACGGGGGCAGTGCCCCGGGGAATTTTTTTTTTTTTGAGCCTATATTAGGTGGCCAGACCTACCTATGGTTTTGGGCGCGATGGTTTTCGGTCCATGGTACTTTGTAGATCTAGTTAAGGGAACTACAGTTATGTTCTAATCCAGGGTTTATGGATACTTCGGCATGTATATATATGTATTGTAACATTGAAAGGAACATAATGAAAAATCAATCTGGTAGTCCCAGTTTTAGGATCCAGGGGAAAATCTCTGTGTATATTTGTTTTATGTGTTATGATCTCGCCATTGTTTATTTGTTGTTTTTAGAATTTGTATGCAGGTAATATCTGTACGGCGTTAAAACCTACATTTGGTATGTTTTGGCTTCAAGGGGACGCCTTTGCTACTGAGGGGTTTTGCTCGGGCCTGTGGTAGAGCCTGTTCAGTGGGAGATCTGCGAGATCGATTCTTGTGGTGAAAGAAGATGGCGAGCAGTGGAAAGATAAAGATCGAGAAATTTAATGGTCAGAGTTTTAAGTTGTGGAAACTCAAGATGGAGGATCGGTTGGTGGATAAAGATCAATGGATTGCAATAGATCCGGGTACTAAACCAACGACAATGTCCGATGAACACTGGAAGAAGTTGGATCGGAAGGCAAAAAACACAATACGATTGTGTGTCTCAGATTCAATATTGCTGAATGTATCAAGGGAAGCTATGGCGAAGGCTTTGTGGGACAAGTTAGGGACTTTGTACCAATCTAAGTCTCTGGTGAATAAGTTGTTCCTACAGAAAAAGCTGTAAAACTTGAGGATGAAAGATGGAGACTCGGTGACAGAGCATTTGAATGCATTTAATACTGTGGTAAGACAATTATTATCAATTGATATTAAAATTTCAGATGAAGATAATTGCATCAATTTGTTGTGTCTTCTACCAGATTTGTGGGATAGTCTGGTTGTCGCAATAGGTAGCAATGCAACTGCCTTGCAGTTTGATAAAATAGTCTCATCCTTGATGATGAAGGAGATGAGACGGAAAAATATGGAGAGCCAGAATGGTGATGCCTTCTCTGTACGAGGACTGTCCCAGAACAGAAACAAAAATGAGTCCTCGAGTGGGAGATCTAAATCTCCAGGAAAACATGTAAATGTGTGCTGGAAATGCAGAAAGGAAGGGCACTACAAAAGGGACTGTAAATCTAAAACTTCTGAAAAAGGAAAGGGATTTGATGATGCTCCTTCTACAGAGGTGAAAACCACCTCAGATGAAGGTGGGGATGTGTACTTGGCTTCTTCTTTACGTACACATGTAGATCATGAGGCATGGTTGATTGACTCAGGTGCATCCTTTCACTTCACTCCCCATAGAGAGTGGTTCTGCGAGTATGAGAAATATGATGGTGGTGATGTCTTCATAGGGGATGACAGAAAGGCAAGAATCATTGGTCGTAGAAAAGTCAAGTTGAAGTTGCAAGGTGGAAGGATTAGAATACTTCCGGGTGTTCTGCATATTCCTGCATTAGCCAGAAATCTGATTTTTGTAAGGAAGCTAGATGATGCAGGTGTAAAAATAATGTTCGAGAAAGACACCTGCAAGATGGTTCAGAGAGCACTGGTATTGATGCGGGGAGTTCGGATTCGAACTCTGTACAAGCTGCAAAGTAGCACAGTTATTGATGGGCGCAATAGTTCTGTGGTTCCTAAAAGTGGAGCAGAAAATCTAGTGATCTCCGGAGAAAAGACCATGCTATGGCATCAAAGGCTTGGACATATTGGAGAGAAGGGCCTTCGAATACTTCCTGGTAAAGGTATGGTAGAAGGTATGTCTAATAGCTCTCTGGATTTTGATTTCCGTGAAAATTGTGTATATGTGAAGCAGAATCGGGTGAGTTTCCCCTCTGGTGGTAAGAGGTGAAACAGATATTAGATCTTGTGCACAGTGATGTGTTTGGACCTGTGTCAATTCCATCACTGGGTAAGTATGGGTACTATGTATCATTTATAGATGACTTTTCAAGGAATACATGGATATATTTCCTCAAGAAGAAATATGAAATCTTTGACAGGTTTAAAGAATTTAAGGCTCTAGTGGAAAACCAGACAGAGAAGAAGATAAAGGTGTTGAAGACAGATAACGGTGGAGAGTTTGGCAAGAAGGAATTTGAAGAGTTCTGTAAGAAGTGTGGTATAGCACGACAGAAAAATACTCCATACACACTTGAGCAAAATGGAGTTGCAAAAAGAATAAACAAGACGTTGATGGAATGGGCAAGAAGCATGCTCAGTGGTGCCGAGTTAGGACAGGAATTCTGGGCAGAGGTGGTGGAGATTGCATGTTACTTGGTCAACAAATCACCTTCATCAACGTTGGAGGATAAGACTCCACAAGAGGTATGGACTGGTAAGAAACCTTCTCTTTCACATTTGAGGGTATTTGGATGTGATGCGTATGTATATGTTCCAAAGGAGAAAAGAACAAAGTTGGATAGTAAATCTGAAAAGTGCATCCTTATTGCGTATAAAGATGGTTTAAAAGGTTATTGGTTTTCGAACCCAGTAACAAGAAAAGTTGTGTACAGCCGAGATGTGGTGTTTAGAGAGGTGAAAGATGTTATTAAACATGAAGTCCTGCCAAAGGAACTTGAGAAGATCGAGTTTGAGTTAAAGGAGGAAGAATCAAACTCTACAACAGAAGAGGAATAAGAAGAAGAAGAGACACAAACTCTGGCTGTGAGAAGATCAGTTCGAGAAAGAAGGCAACGAGAAAGGCATAGTCCATCTGCTTTCTGTTCAACTTTTTCTTTATCTATTATTGATGATGATCCCAGAACAGTGAAGGAAGCAGTAGATTCAGAGGATGGCAAACTCTGGAAAGAGGCCATGGTTGATGAAATGACATCTTTGCACAAAAATAAGGCTTGGGATCTGGTGGAGTTGCCGGCTGGAAGGAAAACCATTAGTAGCAAATGGGTGTTCAAGAAGAAGACGAATGCAGAAGGAAAGGTGGAAAAATACAAAGCTCGGTTGGTAGCAAAAGGTTATTCCCAGGTGCCGAGAATTGATTTTGGTGATATTTTTTTCTCCTGTTGCCAAGGAAGCTTCTATTAGATTACTTTTATCTGTTGCCGCTACTTTTGATTTTAAGGTAGAACAGATGAATTGGAAGACAACATTTCTTCACAAAGATTTGGAAGAAGAGATCTACATGAAGCAACCTGAAGGCTTTGCGGTGAAGGGTAAGAAAGCACTGGTATGCAAGTTAAAAAAGTCTTTGTATGGGTTAAAAGTTAAAAAAGTCACCAAGGATGTGGTATCAGAACTTTATACATTTATACGGGGACTTGGCTTCACCAGAAGCAAAGCAGATCACTTTGTGTATTTTAAATTAATTGGTGACCATGTTATTTATCTGGTCTTGTATGTGGATGATATGTTGCTGGTCAGAAATGACAAAGAAATTATCCAGGATTTGAAGATACAATTGTCCTCCAAATTCGACATGAAAGATCTTGGTGCTGTAAACTATATTTTGGGCATGGAAATTAAACAAGATTGGGAAAGACAAAGCTCTAGTTAAACCAGAGGAAGCATGTCGAGACAACACTGCAGAGGTTTAATATGCAGGATAGTAAACTGATGAAGGTTCTTATTCCTGTAGGTGTAAAGCTATCTGCTGAATAGTGTCCCAAGACACAAGAAGAGGAAGAGGACATGTCCCGTGTTCCATATGCAAGTGTAATCGGTAGCTTGATGTATTTGATGGTCTGTACTAGACCAAACATTGCACATGCAGTGGGAGTATTAAGCAGGTTTATGTCAAAACCAGGGAAGGAGCATTGGACAGTAGTGAAGCGAGTTTTCAGGTATTTGCATGGCACTAGTGATTATGGTTTGTGCTATCAAGGAAGACCAGGATTGGATAGATTTTTCGACATTTGTGGCTTTGATGATGCAAACTGGGCTGGAGATCTGGATCAGAGAAGATCTACAAGTGGGCATGTGTTTAACCTATTTGGAGGTGCAGTCAGTTGGATGAGTAAGAAACAATTTGTAGTGGCACTATCAACTATAGAGACAGAATACATGGCATTGCCTGAGGACAAGTGATTTTTGGAGCGTTGGGAGAACTTGCCGGATGAGGATGCCACCTGGGAGGGTGAGCACATATTCGAGCACCCAGCTTTGAGGTTGCTTGAGGGCAAGCAACATTTGGGAGGGGAGGACTGTCATGTCCCTTCTCAAACACATTTGTAACAGAGTGCTGCTAAACAATTTTGCACAATTTTGGCTAAGGAAGAGGACCCATCATTTTCGACTTAGGGACTTAGGAGGCAATTCGACTTAATTTGGTTGCTAGTGGAATGTGGGGGCCACCCACATGGGAATTCGAATTGGCCCATTCGAATAACTTGGAGGGAAAGTCGAATAAGTGGATGGAGGGGGCCACATGAGGCAAGGGAGGCCCAAGTAGTTATAAAGAGCGAGCAACTGTCATTTTGGGATTCATTCATACATCTTGCAAACAAAATCACTCGATTGTTCACTCTGTTGTTTAGCTGTGTCAATCGAGTATTTAGCCACGAATCTCCCAAGCGGAAGATTCAACCTCTACTTCGGGGAACCATTTGTGCCCGCCCTAGAGAGGCAGTTCTACGAGGATTTCAGGAGTTCCGGGGCAGTGACATAGCACCACCAACCAGCGCACAAGGAGTGTGTATTTCTGGGCAGCCAAGAAACATGCAGAGGGAGATTGAGGCAAGCAGAAATCTGATTGCTTGTCAGGAAGCTGGGAAGCTGAGGTAGCAGCATTAGACCAGCGTTCTTGTTGGGTTTTACAGCGAGCTGAGCCAGCGTTCCAACAATTTGAACTGCTGGGTTGGGGGACAACGCATAGGCCACACAATAGATTTTCATGGTACTTGGGAGCAGCTAAGTTGGGCCAAGAGATCATCCGGGCAGTCAGGGATTGGATAGCACAGGTGAACTTAGCATTTTGGAGAAGTTTTCAGGTGGATTTACAGGCCAGCAAGTCGAAATTGGCAGCTAGAGCTGAGGTGAGGCTCCAAGGGGGTCGAAAATCAGAAGTCTAAACTAGCCAAAATCCTTTCTACGTTTTTCTGGGTTTTTGACAAGGATCCCAAATATAAAGTTTCATAATTTTTTGAGCACCAAAGGTGGGGTTTTAAGCGTATCTTTGCAGCAAACAATGTAGAATTGTTGGGGATTGAATAGTGCCTTGGGGGTCGATTTTGGGAAGTCCAAATCGGGCCAAACCATTTCTAGGTTTTTATGGGTTTTGGCCAAGGAGTCTGGGATTAAAAGCATATAAATTTCTGGGCAGTTTCAGTGCACCTTCCAGCGATTCGAACTTTAGTAGAGCAGTAGTTTTCAGGCAGCACAGTGCAAATTGGTGGAGCAGCTGGGCAGCCTTCAACTCAGCCATTTTCCTACCTGGGTTTGGTCCTACTTGTCCTTTCAGACAAGCCCAGGTGCACCATTCCATCATCTATTGTATTTGACTTGCAGAAATATAATCAAATGGCTCAGAAGTTCTCCATTTGCAACTTTTATATGGGTGTTTGCTAAATATTTCGTTTTTGTAATTTGTTGCATGTATTATTTGCTTGTTATCACTTGTATTCCTATTAAGGATCATTACATTGTTGTTCATCGTCAATATTTTGGCTTCTTCTTGGCTACATGCATTCCACATTTATTCAAATGTTGGCATATCCAAAGTTTTAAAACTACGACTCCGGAAACGGCCGAGGGTCGGCTCCAAATTCGACTCGTTATCGACTCAACCAGTTTGATTTCAATGACTCAATCATTGT
This sequence comes from Pinus taeda, assembly GCA_000404065.3. NCBI lineage: Eukaryota > Viridiplantae > Streptophyta > Pinopsida > Pinales > Pinaceae > Pinus > Pinus taeda. The sequence continues at coordinate 109,032 of APFE031044788.1, forward strand.
AAAAAATACATTAAATATTTATTTTTTTATAAAAAACATAATTTTAAAGATTTTCATTCATGTTTCCAAACACAAAGCTTTAGAATATAGACAGAAGACAACATATGATCAAAGTAAGCTCATGAATATATCCATTATATCAAAATGGCACCCGATGCACTGTCCGATACAAAGTTCATACTTAGCCACCAATGTCAAGATTCTTTTCTGCCTCAGCCTAAGGACAATCACTAGACTACAACAACATTAATACCAATTCTCTGCCCCTAATGAAGTCTCAAAACCCTTGATTTAATTTTGGTCAAGCTCCAGAACAATCAAACATAAATATGTATTTATTAGTCCACTGCTAGAACGTTTGCCTTCTTTAAAAACATTGTATGGCTCAATGCATTGTTTCAGTTTTCTAATTGATGCCACTAGGATAACCATACTTCGACCTTGTAATTTTCAAAACTTTCTCACTGCGATAGATTACTTTAAGGTTATAAATATGCAATAAACAACAACCCAACCACTGATATGTAGGAGGCGGAACAACTTTTGACAAATGTGCTTCAGGATTTTTGTCAAAGAGCCGAATCGGTCGAGTTGTTACCGAGTCGACCGATTCAATGGCTGGCTCGGTAACAACCAGGCCAGTCGTTCCATTTCGGCAAGGCATTGGCTCGGTCTGACTCGGCCGAGTCAAAGTCGACTCAGTCGTTTTTTAAAACAATGGGCATATCCTTCCAACTGTTGAGTCTTGATGCAAAGGAACTCCAAGATTTAGGTAGTCCTAGAAGGGCAATAATTACTAACTCCTTTTCTAGGACAATTTCATCTATTGCTTGGAGTTCATCCCTGATTCTAGATATCCTTATGAAGTATGATGAAACAGTATCATCATCATTTTGAAAATTCTTAGCTCATTGTTGAGGCTTGCTATTTGTCCAATGTTCTTGATTGTGAATAACTTGGAGAGAGCCTCGTACATTTCTTGAGCAGAATTTATGTTAGATATGTATGAAATTAAGTTATCCTTAACTCCATCTCCTATTATATTCATAGCCACAATTTCAAGTTCTCTAAACTTCACTTTATCTGCATTACTTGATTCATCAATAAGCTTCTTGAATCTTCCTTGAGCAAGATCTAAGACTATTCTTTTCGAGAATAAGATCTATTCTCTTTCTCCAGGCCATGTAGTTGGAGGCTCCTTCTAATTTGTTCTTTGCCTTCATTGTTTTTGTCATTGTTCCTGTAGATGGTAGATTTATCCCCTTATATGATCCTCTTTAATGACCTTTGATTCTTTTCTTCAATAGATCCCCAATCTGCCTTTTTCCTTCCTTCTTTCACCTTAGCTCTGATACCATGTTAGAAAATCAAAAAGGCAGAAAGATTTTCTTATGTTGATAATTACTCGTGATATTCTTATGTTCTTATGAACCTTCTTATATTCTTCTTTTATCTTTGTTTTATCAAGCAATGATCAAAAGCAAAACATGAAGATCAAGGACACCAAATGTAAGTGAACATCCAGGGCTAGAACCCCTATATAGGGGAAAACCCATTCAACGAACTCTTCCTTTAGTAGATTAAAAAACAAGATGAGATAGACCAAGACTCTAGAGTCTAGACCCACAGACCTTCCTCCTCCACCATGTCAGTCCTTCCTCCTTGTAAATATCCTTTTCTTAGTCTTCCAAATGTCATCCCTTCAAAGTGAAACTTTGTTAAATTATGTTATGTTCTATGCTTAGAGCATTTTACTTATTTTTTTTCTTATTAGCCACAAATTAGCAATCACATATACATTAAGTAAAGTGCAGATAGAACATTAAATGATCAACAGAAAACAAGCCAAGACAAGAGACAAGATGTGGCGGCTAGCTAGGGACAAACCCCAATGCGGGGAAACCCTTTGATCAAATCTTCTTTTATCTTCAATAGTTCAGCAAAGAGAAATAGTACAAAATTTGAATTCTGTAATTTTATATCAGCAGCAGCAAACCCTAGATCAGCAAAGTCAAACTTGGTCAAACTAGTTGAAATTGACCTCAAAATTACTTGGTCAATTTCCGGTCAACTTGTCCTCGAACAGCCTGAAGAAACAACCCTTGAACAGCCCCAAAAGTTCAGTGAATTTGCAGATTTCTGAAGTCAACTACAGCCCTAAACTAGGGCAGTCAACACCGGTCAAACCAGAGGTCAGATCACCTCGATTTTTGTGCCAAAAATTGCAGCCTGCCTAGGAGAGGCAACCACACCCAATCCGCACTTCTGGATGGTCAACGCTTGGTCAACGTTGGTCAAAGAGATGACATGCTGCCCTAGCGTCCTTCTTTCTGTGTTTTCCTTGCCCTAGGACATCTTCCTTTCAACCACACGTGTGAGAGAGAGAAAGGCTTCTTTTATGCATAGGAGAGAGAGAGAGAGAAGATGAGTGAATTGAATTGTCCAAATGAGGAGAATGCTCCTTGTATTTATATGCAAACGTTCAGGATGAATAGACGTGATTGTTGGGCTTCTGAGCCTACATAAGTTCGTTGGCCGACCTTGACAATTTGTCCATAATCAAAATAAATTCATATCTCCATAAATACTTATCGCAATCGGATGATCTTTAGATCAATCCTACACCTCTCGATGAAAGGAATCAAGGAAAAATATCAGAAGCCATAAATAAGGTGATTCACATGGAGTTTGGCGCTAGTTGCCAATTTTAACACTCCCTCTCAACTAGGGAGAACTTCATATGCAATCCGTCAGACCGTCGCTACAATCCACCCATCAAATGCATTGTCATGTACAGCGTGACCCCACTCTGCTCTGCTTTGCTTTGCTCTGCTCTGCTTGAACTATGAAGAAGAAGAAATGATCAAGTATGTATCATACCATCCTCCACTGACCCGAAGTCAGAGTCAAAGTGTGAACCATTCTCACTGATCCCAGATCAATGGAGGTCATCCTAGCATAGGGAGTACGGTAGATACAACGATGCGTCCATCGATAGTACTACTATGGTCCCTATCCTCATTTCCCTGCTCATTGATCAGATGAGAGGTACTTCCCATGAGTCCCAGACTGCATGGGTAGGATGCCTCGACAGGAGAACTAATCATCCTGTCCACAGGAGAACGAATCATCCTGTCCAGTGGATGCCACGGAGAACTAATCATCCTGGCCTACAGGGGAACTAATCATCCTGTTCCACAGTAGCCACAAAGAACGAATCATCCTGGCCCACAGGAGAACTAATCATCCTATTCCACAGTGGCCACGGGGTGTCATAGGGGAAGGTTACCCTATACATAGTGCATTAGCAGGGGATGGTGAATCACCCTGTGGTCACATGTTGCTCCAAGAAGTACCCCACGCCCCCCTGAAGCTCCCAGAGCTCAATACATCATACTCGACCCTCATAAGAGGGTCTCTAAACGACACCAAGTCGTTCTCGGAAAGTCAGGAATTTGACCTTTCCTAGGGGCTTTGTCAAAATGCCAGCGACCTGTTCATCTGTACCGATATGCTGGAGCCTTATTGCTCCTCGCTGCACCATATCTCAAATATATTGGTACCTGATATCGATATGCTTGGAGCGATTGTGAAATACGGGAGTCTCTAGTAAACGGATCCCTCTTTGGTTGTCACATAGAATCACGGTGGTATCCAATGTAAATCCAAACAGCTCACTGAAGAGCTTTCGCAACTAGACTGCCTCACATGAGGCCATGCTAGTAGCAATGTACTCTGCCTCGGCAGTGCTCAAAGCCATTGACTTCTGCTTCCTACTCATCCAGGATATCGAGGCAGATCCCAAAGAGAAACAGAACCCAGAAGTGCTCTTCTGGTCCACCACACTGCCTGCCCAATCAGCATCAATATACCCAAGTAGTCTCACATCTCTAGCAGTGTATCTCAACCCATGAGTGATTGTGCCACGAAGACATCTCAACAGATTCTTGGCACCAATCTAATGTGAATGGTGAGGCTCAACCATATGTTGACTCAATGTGTTGACTACAAAGCATATATCCGAACAGGAGTTTACCAAGAACATTAATGCTCCGACGAGTTGACGATACTCAATAGCCTTTCGTAAAACATGTTCGGCAGCACTACCTCTTAACTTCTTGAAGTCAAGCTCCATCGGGGTAGTTACGGGCTTGCAGTCCACCATGCCGAATCTCTCCAATATCTTTACCACATATTTTCCTTGAGATAGGAAAATCTCCCCTGGTTTCTACCAGACTTCCAGTCCTAGGAAATAGTGCATAAGTCCTAGGTCTCTCATCTCGAACTCAGAAGCCAGCTCCCTATTACATTCGTGAATGAGAGGGTCTACACCTGTTAGAAAGAGGTCGTCAACATATAGCACCAGTATGAGAGGCTTCTCATCTATAACCTTAAAGTAAAGGTTAGGGTCAGCTTCACTCCTAGTGAATCCCAGCTTCATCAAGTAGCTATCTATCCTCTCATACCATGCTTGTGGTGCTTGCTTTAGCCCATAGAGGGCCTTCTTCAGCCTGCACACATAATATTCTCGATCATAAATCTCAAATCCTTCGGGTTGCTCCACATAGACCTCCTCTTTGATTGAACCATGTAAGAACACAGCCTTGACATCAATCTGATGTAGGTTCCATCCTTGCGAAGCAGCAAAGGCTATGATCAAGAGGATGGTGCTATATCAGGCAACAGGTGCAAATATCTCGTCATAGTCTATACCTTCCTTCTAGGAGAAGCCACGAGCGACAGAACGAGCCTTACACTTTTCCGCACTTCCATCAACTGCATGCTTTATCTTGTAAAGCCATTTTGAAGTGACAACTGCTTTGTCCTGGGGTCTGAGGACCACATCCCAAACATCGTTTTTCATAATGGACTCATATTCTTCGGTCATAACATCCTTCCATACTTGATGCTTGACGGCATTTGTGAATGACGAAGGTTCATTTTGGATAATCGTGCTCATGATGGTCAAGTATCCTTGATACCTGTTCGGCTTCTTACTTTCACGGAAGGTTCCTCGGGGTGCAATGTGTCGTTCAGCATCATCAAGTATCCCCCTAAACCATGAAGGCCTCTTCCTAGAAGAGGAAGGATCTTGCGGAGGAGGATCAATAGGATCCATAGGTTCTTCCACATCAGGCATCATCTCATCTTCCTTTTCCTTCGGTTTCCCAATGTCAGCTTCTTTAGATCCCCTTATAGTAGGGAGATTGTCTACCTTGCTAAGAGCCATATCTTCGTCAAAGGTGACATCATGACTAATCTTGACTTCCCTTTGACCAGCTACATAGATTCTATAGCCCTTGGTATTTTCGCTATAGCCCACGAAGATTCCTTTCTTTCCGATGCACCCAATTTATTCCTTTTTTCTTTAGGCACATGAAAATATACAGAGCTTCCAAAAATTATAAAATGAGATACGTCAAGTTTCTTACCGGTGAACATTTCTTCGGGAGTCTTGGAACCTAATGCTTGATGAGGGCACCAGTTTTGTACATATACGGCAATATTTGCAGTTTCGGCCCATAGAAACTTCGGAAGTCTTTGATCATGGAGCATAGCACAGACAACTTCCACAATTGTACGATTCTTCCTTTCCGCCACACCATTCTGCTTAGGAGTATATGGTGTAGTAATCTCCCTCTTAATGCCAGCCTCTTTGCAAAAGTCATGAAACTGATTGGATTCATATTTAGTTCCATTATCAGTCCTTAAGATCTTGATCTTATTTTCGGTTTGATTCTCGATCAAGGCTTTGAAGTGTCGAAACCAGGAGAACACTTCATCCTTCTTTTTCAAGAAGTATATCCAAGTCTTGTGAGAATAATCATCTGTAAAAGTGAGGTAATATAAATATCCTCCCAAGGAGTTCACAGGCATCATACTGGATATGTTTGAGTGAACCAACTGCAATATATCGGAGGTCCTACTTTGGCTTGAGGGGAATGGTCCCCTTTTTAGCTTTCCTTCGGCACATCCTGGACATACACCTTCTTGCTCTAATCTGAACTCAGGCGTCCCAGTCACCATTTTTCTTACATCGGGTAGAGTTTTATAATGAAGGTGAGCAAACCTCCGATGCCATAGCTCGCACTGAAGAGATGTGTCACAAGACATGACACCCAACGGACTTCCTCCGATCTGATATAATGAATCAACTCAAAACCCAAGAGTGAAAGCAACTTTAAAGTTTTTTTTTTCCATACACGTACCTTGCCATCAATGAAGGCCACCTTGTAGCCTTTGTCTTCCATTGCCGAAATGGACACTAGGTTCTTTTTGAGATCCGGTACATATAATACTTCTTGTAAATGAATTGTATTTCCCTGATCCAATTGAAGAGTGACATTCCCTACGCCTTTCACGAGATCTTGTCCCCAAGAACAATTTCCAGGTTGGTCTCCTTCTCTATCAGATTAGAAAGAGCTTCTTTGTAACCAGTGAAGTGCCTTGAGGCACCATTATCAATAAGCCAATTTCCCAACAAGTCCGAGGGAGTAGTAGTAGATAGAGCTGCTGGTAGATAATATTCATCCTGCTTATTGTTAACAGTGTTAGAATCATACTTGGAATTTCTTGCCTTCTTGAATGGTTGTCCTCTTCCTTGATTTCTGATACGTCTGTTACCTCTGCCATTTGACGTGCCATTCCTTTGATTGCCTTGAGAGGGATTGGTCATCGTCCCGGTGTGAGTCCCTTTTATCAGGGCACTCCCTTGTATAGTGACCCGTTTTATTGCAATTGTAACATCATCCTTTTCTTCCACCCTTTGGTCCAGCCTTTCCTTTGAATTTAGCCCCGGAACTGTTTCTTCTTTTAGTATGAGAAGAAAAGGCAGAGGGATGACCTTTAAGTATGGACATTTCTTGCTCTTCCATCCTTGTTTCTTCCAGAATGCAGCTGGCCATTAATTCCTCAAATCCAAGAATTACGTTATTGTTGAGAAGAGTAGTCTTGAATATATACCATTCAGATGGCAGTCCTCCAAGAGTTGTGAGTGCCATTTCCCTATCAGGAATTACTTCGCCCAATAGATAGGAGATCGTTCTTGATCTTGGTGATCCTTAAGAAATATGCTTGCATACTCTCATCTTTTCCCTTCTTAATTTCCTTAAGCTTATTTCTAAGAAACAAGACTTGATTTGCATCATTAACTTTAAATAAACTCACCAATCTATCGTAGATTTCCTTCGAGGTGTTCAGCTTGGAAACATAGGCCACCATGCGCTTGTCGATAGAGTCCTGGATGATCTTCCTTGCTTTGACTTCTCCCTTGGTCCATTTGTTCCTAGCAGCAGTGGATGCATTTGATGGAGGCTCAACAATCCCGCCTCTCACATGGTCCAACACTTCCTGCTCTTCTAATGTTAGATCGAGAGACATCTTCCATCTGTGATAGTCAGATTTCTCACAGAGTTTGTCTTCAGCAGGGAAGTGTGTTGAGGACCCCATGATTTCTTGAAGATAGCCCTGCCAACCTTCTCTTCGGCGATTGTTCTTGCTCTTGCTTGGGCTTTGTCTTAACCTTAGCTCTGATACCATGTTAAATTATGGTATGTTTTATGCTTAGAGCAATTTACTTATTTTTCTTCTTATTAGCCATAGGTTAGCCATCACATATACATTAAGTAAAGTGTGGATAGAACATTAAATGATCAATAGAAAACAAGCCAAGACAAGAGACAGAAGATGTGGCGGCTAACCAGGGACAAACCCCAATGCAGGGAAACCCTTTGATCAAATCTTCTTTTATCTTCTATAGTTCAGCAAAGAGAAATAGTACAAAATCTGAATTCTGTAATTTTATATCAACAGCAGCAAACCCTAGATCAGAAAAGTCAAACTTGGTCAAAGTAGTTGAAATTGACCTCAAAATTACTTGGTCAATTTCCGGTCAACTTGTCCTCGAAAAGCCTGAAGAAACAGCCCTTGAACAGCCACAAAAGTTCAGTCAACTTGCAGATTTCTGAAGCCAACTACAGCCCTAAACTAGAGCAGTGAACACCGGTCAAACCAGAGGTCAGATCACCTCGATTTTTGTGCCAAAAATTGCTGCCTGCCTAAGAGAGGAAACCACACCCAATCCGCACTTTTGGAAGGTCAACGCTTGGTCAACGTTGGTCAAAGAGATGACCTGCTGCCCTAGCGTCCTTTCTGCGTCTTCCTTGCCCTAGGACGTCTTCCTTTTAGCCACACGTGTGAGAGAGAGAGAGAGAGAGGCTCCTTTTATGTGTAGGGGAGAGAAAGAGAGAGAGAAGACGAGTGAATTGAATTGTCCAAATGAGGAGAATGCTCCTTGTACTTATATGCAAACATTGAGGATGAATAGACGTGACTATTGGGCTTCTGAGCCTACATAAGTTTGTTGGCCGACCTTGACAATTTGTCCATAATCAAAATAAATTCATATCTCCATAAATACTTATCGGAATTGGATGATCTTTAGATCAATCCTACACCTCTCGATGAGAGGAATCTAGGAAAAAAATCAGAAGCCATAAATAAGGTGATTCACATGGAGTTTGGCCCTAGTTGCCAATTTTAACAAACTTCAATCCAGAACTTCGATCTTGCTGCAGAATTTTCAGCCCAACTACTCCAGAATTTCGGCCTCCCCAACAAATGCAGAATTTCGGCCTTCCAACAAAACTCCAAAACTTCGCACGTGTGAGATGAGAGAGAGAGAAATCGAATTCTTGACCTTGAAAGAGACCTTCTTCTTTTCCCTTAGACTTGTCTTCTTCTTCCTTGGAATTTCACACTTTTCTAGCTACAATCTTCTGCAAATCGAACTTGCTTGACTTCCTTCTCAAATGAGGTCGAGTTGCTCCAATATATAGGCTTCTTGTTTGGTCTAATTACCCTGTTTGAGACCAACTTGGTGGAGACAGCCTAGAAGACCTAAAATATAATAAAATAAATTTCTTCTTTGACAAATAAATCGCAAGAATGGTTCTTTACATTATGACATGGACAAGGACACTTGACATAAACCCTAGAAGCCTTCAATGGCACCTTTGACCTAAAAACAGTTGACCCAAGCATGAAACCCATGCTTTAATAAGTCAATTTAATAATAATAAAATTTCATTTGTCTTTCTTTTGACAAATACATTATATTGTGACTTAAAACATTTATGAAGACCGAACCTAGTTACATTCTTCAACAGGCTTATGGAAGCCCATAGTCCTACATTGTATTGTTCCAGTTACAAACAAGATAGTGGCTTTGCCACTATCCTACAACCCATTCCCCAACTTCATTGTGTATAGATCTGAAGTGCTAGGTTCATTCACCAATGTTATAGGACTCCTGTACACTTCCTCCTTTGGTATTTTCTTTGCTTTCTCATCAGCCTCAATTACTTAGAGACACCATTGTAGGGGGACAATCTAAAAATTTGAGAATTTCTCACCTATTAGAAAGTTCTCTCCTTACTTAGAAGTTCAGATTTGGTGGTCTCTTCTCACTGACTTACAACCTAGTTTGGCATCATTCATCGATTGAAGCTTCCCTTTGGGTTCAAAGTGCTTTTCATTATGATCTTCCAAATTAGTTGAGCAGCCACAATGTTGTCAATATGTATCATGAATCACCATTGAACACAAAGAACCTAACCAATCATCCCACCGATATCATTCTAGATTTTCATCTTCCACTTGCTATGGATCAAGGTTAAATTTCTTAACACCAAATGCAACAACACTTTCCCTCTATGCTCCAAGCATTTGGGGCTAATGCTTCTATTTTTGGGAGTGAAGGCATTATTTAGTGCCTCACATATAATTAGGAATTTTAGTACTTTGTATCGTATTATTATTTGTCTTATGTGTACACATAGGAGATTATTGTATCGATGCATTCTTGGTTTCCTATTCTCGTGGAGAAGTTGAGATCCTATCTCTAACTATCTGCATTATTGTACTTAGTTGCTAGTTTTTAGGATCTCAATGAGATTTTCTCTCTTGGTTTGTTGAGCTAGTTGTCCTGATGGAAAGCTATATAAGCCTATGTTTACTTAATGAAAATCAGTCAACTATTTATTTTCGCACTTACATGTCAAACTATGATAATGAGTAGGATTTTCCCACATCAGGGGGATGCTTCCTTAATGTACATTGATCCTTGTGAGATTGGTGGTAAGGTCTTGTAAGGACATTTTCAACTAATAACACCTCAATGAACGTAGTGATAAAGCAAAGGTGTATTTGTGACATTGTGTATGTAGATACATTAATAAAGATCAATATCCAATTATATTCCTACAAGCATACCTTTTTCTTTGGAGGTTTTGTCCCAAATGCTTCTCCCATGGCCAACCGCTCACTACTTTCCTAAATCAAACAAAAGAATTAATTAGACCCCAATTATAAGATTACTTGCCAATCATAACAAAACAGGTGATTAAGCAAGTAAATAAAGAGTAGCCATTATGACTGATTTGACTATAACTTACAGGGTGATACGTTAACAAATTATTAATGATTGTTAAGCGGATTTTTTCTAGCACCTCAGGGTCCTCAACTTTGCGACCAGTGTCCCTGCAACATAATTGCATTAATGAATGGAAATAGTCAACATATTCAAGTACCTACACTTGTTCAAGATATTCTAGACAATAAATTACAATATATTAGTTCATGGAAAAAAACATGCAAATGAACAACAGATTCGCCCACATTGTTACCTCCTAAATCTACACTTCAAATGTTACAAAGTCCTTTAAAAAAGGCAACCTTAGTGGCACTAAGGAAGATTGTCCAATGTTACCACAACAATATTTCCTCTTGCTTTAGGGCGGTTCTTTTCCAGCATAAGGGGAAAAACCCTAGAAAATATTGTTTCATTCTATGTTTTCTTTTCGAATAAAATGGATGATGGGTTTTACCAGGACTGGTGCCTATCCAATTAGGTTACAGAGCCAGCCAAATGAACAAGATGGTTAGAATATAATGAAAAGTCGTAGTCGATATATTAACAATATGCTCTAACCACATGAATCTTCTTCAATATGCAGAAATTAAAGGATGGGCCGCCCAAAGATGCACCCCACAAAAATTACAAAATAGCCAAATATAACATGCAACCATGAACAAGGGCAGCATCATCTCATTGTGCAAAAATAACAAACACAATATCCATTCATTGAAGAATTATAACAGAAAGAAGAAGGATTACACCACTTTATCCCTTCTTGTTGGAGCAAAATCACCCTTCTTGAAAGATTATATCAGCAGTTTGTAAGAGTAATTCCAGCCATCAGATTAATTGATGACAAGTAGAAAAAAGGAAGAGCAGCCTCAACTTGAAATTGCCCTTCTTCCAATCCTCCCAGAGATATTCAATTACATGCTTGAAGGGCAATTCCTTATCTTCCAGCCATGCTTTTTACAAATGACAATTCCCCACTATTTATAGGATTCCATCCTTTGGAAATCCTAAACCAGAGCTTGCTACTTTTGGGTTCAATATTTTAGTCCAGGTATAGAAAACTAAAGACTAAAAGGAAACCTCTACCTGATAATGATCATTCACTATAGCAGTTTTCTCCTCTTGTGATTCCTTGCTTGTTTTCAAGAATAATTTTCACTCTTGTGATTCCTTACGAGCAAAACCCTCTTGCTAGATCTTTACAATGAAGCCTCAAAAAAAATAGCCAACTTAAAAAACAAAGTATTATTGAGACAAAGGGACACAAGTATAATTGGGACATGTTTTCCATTTTATTCTCCCACCAATCCAATCCATCTTGCAAATGGAATGAACAAACCTTTATATAAGTTTGAGCAACTCCATGATACAATTAAATATTATTTATTTTCCTAGATTCATTAGTTCTCCTAAGAATAATGAATAAATAATGATCTTCCAGCCACCTCAACAAATTCTTTACTCAAAATAGGCAAGAGTTTGTTGAGATCCACGATCTCCTCTAGGAGGTTACAAAAATCATCTACGAAAAACAATTTATTTTAATTAACTTGCATCTAACTAACTCCATGAGCTAAGTCAACAAAAAAGTTAGTTGCAACAAATTTCCAAAAGGCCATGAGGTTAGGGTGCTTTCCTTGATGTGAATGCTCCAAGTAACAAACTTACCCTATTCTACAAGTCTGCCCTCCTAAATGAATCACACGTGATGATCTCAAAGTAGAAAGCATGGAGATATGTGCTAGATGACCTCATTATGGAACTATGTGCTCAAATCATGTCCTAAAACCATGTCCAAAAACCATATGCAAAAGAAATCATTGGCTGGCTTCAACAATGTTTTACATAATGTTAGTTTTTGTAGCATCAAATGTGGTCTAGCCATGGAATTTGGTGGAGAGATTAGAATACATGAGATTTCCAAAACCCATAAATTGTTTCTGAAAATTCCACCAAGAGATGACTTTATTAGATTATTAACCAATTTTTTAATGTTTCCTAAGTCTAAACTTAGGAAAACTGGTAAATTAATCAGAATCAATTAAGTCAAGGTGAGAATTCTATAGAAACTCACATAGATTGATCCAGAAATGATCTGAACCATCAATTACGATTTAATCTTGGTCGTTGGAGACCCAACAGGAAGGTATAGGAAGGGATCGATGTGGTGATGGAGAATACACCATAGTCACATGAAGAATTCGATTTTCCAGAGTAGCAGCAGTCAATTGCCAGAGAGTTAGAGCTTCAGTGAGGAAGCAGAGATAGTGAAGGGTAGGGGCAGTGAGGCTGGAGGAAGATTTCCAGATCCAGTGAGTGCATTTGCAGAGAGGCAAAAGAGCCACACTGCACAGTGAGGCTAACGCAACGACTGTGAAATAGCCTCTAAAGGGAGTTTGATTTCCAGATTCAAGAAGTCGTTTCAATGTTCTGGTGGCAGAAGAATTTTGCAGAGGCCGAGAGAAGCATTTCTAGAGTCAATGGCAAACAGAAGAAGCAACGCAGATTGAAATCCAAGTTGTGTGAATTAGAGCCTGTGCAGAGCCCACATAGAGGGTGACACAAGGCAATTTGTAGAGGGTTTCAAAGGCCAGTCCTCAGTGTTGGATTTACCTACAGAGTGAGGAAAATTCCTCACTAGATTTTTGCCAGTATTTTCTCTACAGGATACCCAAATTTCGGCATCCAAATTATTGTACTCAAAATTTCTCACTGTTGCTTAATAATAAAAACCCTCAGTTGTTGCACTGGTTTTCCCAAGTTGGGTTTTTCCGGGGACATTTGTCCAAAAATAACGGTGTTATTTTTATTATGTGTGTGTGCTAGTATTTTCTCAGTTTCCAGCGATATTAATCCCGCGGTATTTTATTTGTGAAGGTTGTAGTGTGATTTATTCAGTGTTTGTCGTAGCAAATAAATTGTTAAAATTAATTAACAATTAGAAGAATAATTACCAGTTGCTGCAATAGGATTTCAGTTTTGAAATTTTCACTAATAACAGAGACCTCCTTGCAAACTAACCTTTTAGCTGCTACAAAACACTTGAAAAATACATCAAGGTTGTTGATTGTTTGTCCTTCTGAGATAGGCCAGCAAAAGTGACTGTGTGGGTTAAAATGCAAATCATTGCCCTGTCTGCTGAAGCACATCTCTGTTATACTATTAATTTTGTTTGTGAAATTCCAATTGTTTATTGCAGTTTTGAAGATGAGACGGCCTACAAGATGTTTATCAAATTTAAAAGTATAAAATAGATCGACCTGCATACCAGTTCCTAATAGACTGTTACTAAAGTCCTTATGCAAACAACCAACTAGCATATTTTAATACTTGCTACAGGTGCAGATTTAGATTCAAAAGTAATGCAACAGGAGACATGTAAGTCCCTTATGCATTCCAGGCCGATAATATCCTTGTTTGTTGTAAATCCCCCGAAAAAAATTATGATCCAAGTGATCTGGCACCTTACTCTGCATTAAGGGACTTACAACAAGTCTGAACCTTGATCTTTTATAAATCTCAGAGCATGGTGAGTGTATATGAATGTTTGATAAATGACTATCTTCCTCTTTTATACTAATTTTGCAGAGATTGGTTTAGAGCCAACTCAAAATCACAAATGTACGAGGGCCCCGACAATTTGTTACACTTCGAAATTTCAATGCCAAGGCAGGACAACCTCCCAAATTCCACAAGGCTAGGACCCATCTTTAAGACTTTGAGCTAAGGTGTTGGTTTGTGTGGTAACACTTCCCATGCAACATAAAATTTGTTGCTATCAATGATCTTGTTAAGACCATGCCTATTTAAGAGGAAGAAAGATCCTAACATTCAGCTTTATATTTACATTTCAAAGATTATCAAGGACACAAATTCTTTCATTAGGCCTTTGTTACCATGTTCAAAGAAAAGTGTTGAAATTACAAGAACTCAATAAGGGCCCCAATAAAAACAAGATGAAGCACTAATAAAATTATATATGAACAGTAAAAATATTTCCCAACAATTAGCAGTATAAATCAGTGTTGCATACATCCCGATTTTATCGCAAAAAAATTATGAAATAGCAATTTTTTGCCCTAGTTTATGTTTGCCAATTTTTACCAATATCTTCTCGATTTTTATGATTTTTTGGTTTTTTGGACCCTTTTGCCAATTTTATCCTGATGTCGATGTTTGCAACATTTGTAGAAATTAGTGCTGAGGTTGTAGCTTGGAAGGTAATTCTGCATGGATCAGGTGCCATGACATGCAGCAAACAGTGGCGTCATTGCTATCCTCTATACCATTGGTATTGCAATGTCACCACATTCTTTATGGAGGTGACTCATTCAGTTGGAAGTAACCCATCGAAGTTGCAATGAATTTTCTCTTAAAACGCCTAGGCTCAGATGTCATGTGATCACTACACCCTATCATTACAACGAGGCTAATCCTAGAGAAAAAACACAGAACGAAAAACATGACCATACCATAACTATCTGTCACAGCAGTTAATCTTTTGCAATTTTTGTAGCATCATCTATGCCCTGTGAAAATTTCGAGAATCCCACCTGAATCAACTATTGCAACAACTAATTAAACTTCTCCTATGTGTTAAATACTGAAACAAATTATTTATTGTTTCCTACAGCAAATATCGCAGCTTATATAACTGCAGCCTTCACTAAATTAATTAATTTGCCCAAAATAAGAACAAAACAGTAGAGAAAGATACACAAGTGACAGTATTTTTTGGACAAATGTCCCCGGAAAAACCCAATGCAGGGAAACTGATGCAGCAGCCTTGAGAGTTTTATATTATTAAGCAGTAGTTTCTTAATACAACTCTGGATGCCCTTCTAACAATCCAGTTACAGAGAAATAAACTGGCAAAAAAACTTGGTGAGATTACCTCACTCTACACGGCAATTCCCAACTGTTCCGGCAGCTGAACCAATTGTCCCCGACTATCTCTGCGCTGGCCCTGCATCAGCCTCAAAAGGCTTTGCGTCAGCCCAATTGGGAAACGTCTTTCCTTCTGGAGAAGTTTCTAGCCTTCCCAGCTCAAAAATGCCAGGTCCTCTACAAAACTCGGACTTTTGCTCTGGATGATTCGTTGTCTCTGTGTGTGCCCTTCTAGCTTAGCGTCAAGCTCTACGTGGGCCCTTATGGCCTAGCGTCAACCCTTCTGGTGTCTCTCTACCTCTCTCTGCTGCTTATCCTGGGTCCTAGAGAAGATACTCCAACCCAACTATCCCTGCCCCTAACCGCAATAGCCTACTATCGAAAATCTCCCGGTAGCTACTCTGCTTCAAAAAATCGAACTTTTGAACTCTCTGTGTGTTTTTCCAAGTGACCCTCAAGCCTCCTTAAAAAATCTCCTCGTTGACATTCAATGGCCCAAATTAGAAGCTAATCAATGGCTAAGATCATTTCTGCTTGATCCTCGTCTTCTTCTAGAAGTTACACCCACAGTTTATATTAATACCAATTAATTATTTTATTTTCCTAAGTTTAGACTTAGGGTCCCATTAAAAATAATTAATTATTTTAATAAAACTATTTATGGGTGGAATTTCCCAAAACGCTTTCTGGGTTCTTTGGAATACATGTGCCTAAACCTCCTTGCAAAATTTGAGACTTACAGCACATCCGATGCTACCAGAAATCAACACTCCCTCTTAGCGAGGAATGTGCTCTAGCAATGCCTCTGACTAAAGCATCACACTGACTTCATATCATCGTCCTCTGCGCTCCTGATGTCTGACACGCTGTCCACCAACCACTACGCAAATGTTGCATCTATACTGTTGTTGACCCTGCCACTATCAATACTGCATCCGTACTGCAACTCCCTCTAAATTTCTGCATCTATGTTGTTGTTGGCACTGCCACTGCCAATTGCTTCTACATTGCAAACCACTATTGCTATTGCATCAACAACGGAAGAACATCCCAAATTCCTGAACTAATTGTGTTCAGTATGATACCATGTGAATGTTGGAGCCTGACTGCTACTAGTCTTTGCGTTGACCCTCTGAATCCATTGCGCTGTTGCTAACCTCTGCTATATGCCATCTGCACTGTTGCCAACTCTGCTCTGCGTTGTTCAGTCTCTAGCGCTCCTAGCCACTGCTACTGTCTCTCTGACACTCCTCAGCACCATCCGACACTAGTCCATCCTGTTACCACAAAACTAGGCTCCCATAGCAAGGTAATGATCCAAGAGGTAGGCTCCTCAAGGATCCTGCCCATCTGTAGCTCTTTCGAACTACAATTCCAAATCAACCCACCTCACTCATAAAGGTATCTCGGCTGTCATGGTGATATCCTCCTCAATCTTCGCGGGTGCAACCTTCAAATCGTGCTTCTCATTCTTGTCCTTCTTCCTGAGAAGACACTGTGTAGCGTAGTCACCCATCTCACCACACCTTAAGCACTTTATCTTCAACACGTCCTTCTTACGTCTCTGTTGCTCCTGCTACCCCTTCGATGCAAGGGCTGCATTATCCTCCTCCTCCTTGGGCTTTGACCCACTACTACTGCTTTCATCAAGCTTGCACTTGACCAAGTCTCTCCTCAGCTCCTCTTGTTTGAGAGTTTCCCTCATCTCATCCCAATTCGGTAAAGTCGCCCTGCCCAGGATACTCTGGACAAAGACTTGCCACTCATCTGAGACAGAATGGAGGGCTAGTCTAACCAACTCTGAGTCTTGAGGTGTAGACCCCACAACAGATAACTCATCACAAGTCTCCTGAAGCTTCGTGAGGAATGGATCCACATGCTCTCCCTTTTACATCTGAGTAGATCTCAGCGTCTGCTCCAAGTACATCTTCCGCTTCTCGGAAGATCCCTGATACAACGTAGGCAATGCATTCCACATCTCCTTAGCAATCCCTCTACTAGAGATGTGACAAACCACATGATCCTTCACTCCGCCGAGGATCATTCTTTTTGCCTTCGTCATTTCAGCTCGGTACTTTATAATATCCCTTCCCAGGAATATTTCTCAAATACCAGCAAACCCCAACCAGAAAAACATACAAGTGGTATAATAGCCGGAAAATTCACAGAGATGAAATAATGATAGTGCAGCAAACAACAATGTATACATGAAACGTAAACAAATACTCAAGAAATGTAGCAAGAAATGCTAAGCCATTTTATTATACTGAGCAATAAAATGAGTACAGGAGGTGATCAGAAAGATGGAACCTCGACTTGCACAAGGCAAGTGAAGAAATACACTCAGAATAGCAAAGGAATGGCCTCACACTGATCTGCGTTCCAGCTACTGGAAAACTGTCATGCTGCTGTTGCTGCTGGAAATCGAATAAGGATTTGGGGCTATTCCCCTCCACAAGAAAGGCTGAAATTCTGGAATCGAACTCTACTCAAGAAACCCAGAAAGCTTTCCTGGAATGGCCGACCCCCAAAAATCATCCCCTTGGGGTTCTACGCAGTCCCTCAAGGCTCTGCGCTGTCATTGAATGAAACCCTCGAGAAATCTACCTGAAACCCCTGCCAAAACCCTCCAATATGCAAGGGTTGATCCCCTGCTCAATCTCCCAGCACAAATCCTACTGCAAACCCTCAAGCCAGAACTGCGTCATCCCTCTCAGTGTTGCGCAATCCTCCAAGATGCTCAATCCTCTTGCCGGAAATGTTGATGAAACTACTACCAAAATGGTAATGGAAATACCTTGCCCGAGTAGGCACTCAAAGTCCCCCAGGGCTAAGGGTGAGATCTTCGAACGGAGACACTCAATGCACTATACAGTGCTGCAGACTAGCTAAACAACCAACGTGCTTCTAAGTCTAAGTGACTAGCACAAATGCACATAACCCAATGCCAAAGTGAGGAAGCTCCTCTCTCATTTATAGCCTTTGCCTCTCTCAATCCCAAGGCTCACCTTCTCCAGCATAATCCCTCTTGTGCCATGTGTTTCTTCCCTTCTACGCAGTCCCTCCAAGTGTCTGTGTGGGCTCTATTTCTGCGTCCCCCTTCTGGCCCTCTTGGCTCCCCTTTAAGTCACAACGTTGTGCTACTAGGAAGTGACTTTTATTCTAAAAGTGAGTCATGTCCCCTTTCCCTCACTTTTTTGTTCATAAATAACTATAGAAGGCAAAATTAAGCAAAATTGAATATTCCAATTAGCCATGGCTAATTAGGAATATTACATACTTCTTCAACGAATCTGCATGTGCAAGAATAACCACCACATTGTCGACATATATCTTGAGGGCATGCTCATCTAGAAGGAATGCCATCCTTGCCTTCCAGATGACATAGTTGGACGCTCTGTCCAATCTACCTTGATCCCTCAATCAATTGGTTGTCATCACTGTCACTAGAAAATTTCGAAAATCTCTTATCTTGTTCTTACTGCTACTGCTTGCCCATAAGAAAACAGACATCTTGGTTGGAAGTCTTAGTGAGGAAGAAAAGCCCTCAATCGTGCTTCTACCTTCTCTTATGACGTCTTTCTGCTTAGCAATACGGCAGAAAACACTGCATCCCACCAACTTCTCCTCACGATGAGGCTTCAGCGTTGCTCCCTCTACTACGGCAAGATCTTGATTCAGTAGCCCTTCCCTCTATCAACTCACTCAGAGACCATGTCCCATACCTCAAACTGCCTCTCCACCCGACCCCTGTCAACATAAAGCATCTGTTGGTTCTATGTTGTAGCCATGTTATCCTTGAGAGCTCGGAGGATATCCTGACTCTCTTGGATCCAAATCTTGGCTCTCGGAGCCTTGCTATCACCAAACATCATGTCAACAAAAGATAAAGGATGATACCCATACAAAGCATAGAATGGTGACATACCAATGTACATGTCATGTGTAGTGTTGTAGCAGTACTCCCCTAGATGCAACCACTTCAGCCATGCTCTCTGCTGCCCACTGACGTAGTTACGCCAGTAGCCCTCCAGCCACTTGTTAACTATCTCTGTCTGTCCGTCTGTCTGTGGGTGATAATTGGTGCTCGGTGTCAACTTCGTCCCCGCTAGCCGAAAAAGCTCCTGCCAAAACCCGCCCATGAAACGGTTGTCTCTGTCACTGACGATGGTCTTAGGAAGACCGTGTAGCCTGAAGACCTCTCTGAAGAACAGCTCGCTACCTGTGCTACTGTGTAGTGTGCGGATATGGCAAAGAAATCTGCGTACTTCATCAACCGGTCAACAACGACAAAGATACAATCCTTGCCCTGTACCATGGGTAGCCCTGTGATGAAGTCCATCGAAATACTCTCCCATTTTCCCTCCGGAATGGGAAGAGGCTACAATAAACCCGCAGGATGGCTCATCTCCCCCTTGTTCCTCTGGCAAACGTCGCACTCCCGGATATGTTGGAGTATGTCCTCCTTGAGGCCCTTCCATGAGAACCTCTCTCTGATAACCCTGTAGGTTTTGGTAAACCCCTGATGGCCGACCAATGGTGAATCATGTGATGCCTAGAGTATCTTCTTCTTGAGCTGAGATCCCTCAATCAAGAAGATCCGATCCCTGTAGTAGATGATCTCATCGACCACCCTGTACTTGTCATCCGCCACTTGCCCATCCAAAACCTCACATGCAAACCTGTCCTTGGAGTACTCTACTAAGAGTCGAGGCCTCCAGTCTATGTCCAAGCTCATAAGAGACAACGTGGCTAGTTTACGTGAAAGAGCATCTGCTACCACGTTGTTCTTACCCTTGACATACTCAATGTCAAAGTCATATGCTTGGATCTTGCTGATCCACTTCTGCTGCCTCTCCTGTAGCTGCTTCTGCTCCAAAAAGAATTTGAGGCTGTTGTGATTAGTCCTCACCCTAAACCTGTTACCTACTAAATACTTTCGGAACTTGGCCAATGCATGCATGATGGCCAGCATCTCCTTGTCGTATATAGAATACAACCTCTCGTGTGGAAGGAGCTTCCGACTCTCATAGGCTATAGGGTGACCTCCCTGCATCAATATTGTGCCAATCCCCTCTCCCGACGCGTCACACTACAAAACAAAAGGTTGCGTGAAATTTGGCAATGCAAGTGCCAGGCAGCTGCTCATAACCTCCTTGAGCTTGTCAAAGGCTCGTTGCGCTGTATCCGACCAATTGAAAGCCCCCTTCCTCATCAAATCTGTCACGGAATGTCCTGTTCCCTCACGCGAATCTGATGGTACCCAGATCTCAAATCAATCTTTGAGAAGAACCATGCTCCTCTCAACTCATCCATCAACTCATTGATCTTGGGTATGGGGTACCTGTTTTTTAGTGTCTTCTTGTTCAGGGCCCTGTAGTCAATGCACATCCTCAATGTGTCGTCCCTTTTATTCACCAATACCACAGA
This sequence comes from Pinus taeda, assembly GCA_000404065.3. NCBI lineage: Eukaryota > Viridiplantae > Streptophyta > Pinopsida > Pinales > Pinaceae > Pinus > Pinus taeda. Next base: position 129,778 of record APFE031044788.1, read on the forward strand.
AGAAGCAAAAGGACTCGTGCTTGGCCGAATGTGCCCAAAAGCCAGCAACTCTTGAATGGCCCGCTCAATCTCATCCCAATAGGCCTTGGGATGCCTATTGGGGGTAGTAATCACTGCCTGTATGCCCTGCTCAAGCTCAATGGTGTGCACAAACCCCCGGTCCGGTGGCTGTCCCGACGGAATCTCCCCAAACACTATGGCATACCGGTCAAGGATGGACTGTATCTCTGGATGTACCGTCTGCCCTGTAGTCCCTGCCTCTAAGGCACGCAGCTCCACTGCCCACTCCACGTCTCCCTTCCGGAAGACTGCCTCCATCTGATGAGCCGAAACAGTCTAAGGCGGGTATGTGTGTTGTCCCCGTATCTTCTCATGCCTCCCTGTCTTCTCATCATCCCACTCCATCTCTAGGGTCTTCCAATCTCTCGTGACCTTCCCTAGAGTGATAAGCCACTTAACACCCAGTATCATGTTGGTGTCCGGAATATCGACCACGAAAAAGTGGTCAGTCAGTGTATATGTGCCCATCGTCACTGATAGCTCTGGAACATAACGAACACACATCATGGTCTGATCTCCTGGGACCAAAACTGAAAACCCATCGAAGCTCTCTGTCTGTATACCTCTCGCTCAACCATCTGTGCATCGATGAAGTTGTGGGTTGCCCCACTGTCAACCAAAACCAATATTCGTTGGCCACGTACTGTCCCTCGTACGCGCAGCGTCAAATACTTGGGAACTCCTCGCAATGTTGCAAGGGCCCCTCCGGTAGGTGCAAAAGCTGCACCACCATCTGCTAGCGGTGGAGGTGGCAAAGGACCCTGCACGGCATGACTATCCCCTGCCTCCACATCATCCTCCTCATCCTCTTCCCCACTGCTCTCGGAGAAGACCTCAATAAAATGTGCCTTGCCAGCAGCACATCTATGTCCTCATGCCCACGGCTCCTGATAGGTAAAGCACAACCGCTTCTTCTTCAACTCCCTCCTGGCATCATCGTCAATCTGTGCTCATCCTGGATTCCCCTTTGGAGGTGGAATCCTCACATCCTTCCCCTTAGACTGGAAAGTCTGTCTCTAGGGGTAAGGTGTCCGGGTCCTGGGTAAGACATCCTGTAAATCCTGGGTCCTGCTGATAGCATCCTGGAGTGTGGCTGGTCTAGTGGATCTGACTAAACCCCGAAGTGGCTCTGCTAACCCCTCAACGTACAAGTAGATCCTCGGTGTCGTGGATAGATCTGGCACCATCACTGAAACCCTCAAGAAATCTGCAATGTAGGTCTTTGGGCTCCCAGTCTGTTTGAGCCTCGTCAGCTCAACAAAGTGTTGCTCTAGATCCCTCTGGTCGAACCTCTCTATCAATCTCCTAGTGAACTCAGCATATGTCGTCACTGTGGAGTGGCTGAGTGTAACCATCCCATGGAACCACCAATCCTGGGCCTCACCATCCAAATGTAATGTCGCCACCTTGATGGCCTCTGTCTCCGACATCTGGTTAAGCTGGAAGTAAATATCCAACTTCTCCACCCAAGACTTTGCCAAACTATTTGATGAGCCATCAAACATAGGCAAGTGGAATCTACTAGCTGCACAGTGGGTTTCACCATCATGATAATGCCGCTATCCTCTGTGATGGTCGTGGGGTCTACTATCTTGCTGGAGCTAAACAAAGTCTTTGAATGAGAGAGCCTCCCTGAACTCCTGCCCATAGGCCTGGTACTCTACAAAATAATCGCCCATATGACCGGGGTCTGCCTCCTGCTGGGCTCCGGCCCCCGTGTCTGCTCCTAAGAAAGTGGGCATGGTAGAGCGTGTAGGGGCGTGTCAGGCCACCTACTGAGTAGTATCACGCTGCTCTGGCAAATGGTGGGATGCACCCGATCCCTCACCAACCTGGAAAACCCGTGGTCTCTCACGCTATCTAGCCTCTACTGCTATGAATCTTTGCCCCATCACCTCAATCTGCCTCGATAGATCCTGCACTGATTTGAGGAGCATATCCGCAAATCTCTTCCCGTCCTCGTATGCCATCGGATCCTTCTGCTCTGCATCCACCACAGGCTCCTCCTGTTCTGCGTCCACTACCGGAACACAGTCTCCCTCTCCGTAGGTATTTTCCAACCTACGTCCAGTGTCTCTATATCCCTACCTCTGTAACAAATGTAGAGCTTTTCCCCCGGTGTCATAGATAGCTAGCTCCACAGTTGAGCCAGATCTATGCTTTGATACCACTGTAATATCCCTTCCCAGAAATATTCCTCAAATACCAGCAAACCCCAACCAGAAAAACGTACAAATGGTATAATGGCCGGAAAACTCACAGAGATGAAATAACGATAGTGCAGCAAACAACAATGTATACATGAAACGTAAACAAATACTCAAGAAATGCAGCAAGAAATGCTAAGCCATTTTATTATACTGAGAAATAAAATGAGTACAGGAGGTGATCAGAAAGATGGCACCTTGACTTGCACAAGGCAAGTGAAGAAATACACTCAGAATAGCAAAGGAATCGCCTCACACTGATCCGCGTCCTAGCTGCTGGAAAACTGTCGTGCTGCTGCTGCTACTGGAAATCGAATAAGGATTTGGGGTTGTTCCCCTCCTCAAGAAAGGCTAAAACTCTGGAATCGGACTCTACTCAAGAAACCCAAAAAAACCCAGAAAGCTTTCCTGGAATGGTCGACCCCCGAAAATCACCCCCTTGGGGTTCTGCGCAGTCCCTCAAGGCTCTGCGCTGCCACTGAATGAAAACCTCCAGAAATCTGCCTGAAACCCATGCCAAAACCCTCCAATATGCAAGGGTTGATCCCCTGCTCAATCTCCCAGCACAAATCCTACTGCAAACCCTCAAGCCAGAACTCCTGCCAGAAAGAACTACGTCATCCCTCTCAGTGTTGTGCAGTCCTCCAAGATGCTCAATCCTCCTGCCAGAAATGCTTATGAAACTACGACCAAAATGCTGATGGAAATACCTTGCCCGAGTAGGCACTCGAAGTTCCCCGAGGCTAAGGGTGAGATCTCCGAACGGAGACACTCAATGCACTAAACAGTGCTGCAGACTAGCTAAACAGCCAGCGTGCTTCTAAGTCAAAGTGACTAGCTCAAATGCGCATAACCCAATGCCAAAATGAGGAAGCTCCTCTCTCCTTTATAGCCTTTGCCTCTCTCAATCCCAAGGCTCACCTTCTCCAACGTAATCCCTCTCTTGCCACGTGTTTCTTACCTTCCGCGCAATCCCTCCAAGTGTCTGTGTGGGCTCTATTTCTGCATCCCCCTCCTGGCCCCCTTGGCTCCCCTTTAAATCACAACATTGTGCCACTAGGAAGTGACTTTTATTCTAAAAGTGAGTCATGTCCCCTTTCCCTCACTTTTTTATTCATAATAACTATAGAAGGAAAAATTAAGCAAAATCGAATATTCCAATTAGCCATGGCTAATTAGGAATATTACAAACTTCTTCAACGAATCTACATGTGCAGGCACAACCACCACATTGTCGACATATGTCTTGAGGGCATGCTCATCTAGAAAGAATGCCATCCTTGCCTTCCAGATGACAGTTGGATGCTCCGTCCAATCTATCCTGATCCCTCAATCAATTGGTTGTCATCTCTGTCACTGAAAAATGTCGAAAATCTCTTATCTGGTTCTTACTGCTGCTGCTTGCCCATAAGAAAAAAGACATCTTGGTTGGAAGTCTTAGTGAGGAATAAATCCCCTCAATCGTGCTTCTACCTTCTCTTATGATGTCTTTTTTCTTAGCAAAACGGCAAAAAAGACTGCGTCCCACCAGCTTCTCCTCACGTTGAGGCTTCAGCGTTGCTCCCTCTGCCACGGCAAGATCTTGATCTGGTAGCCCTTCCCTCTGTCAACTCACTCAAAGAGAGACTAACTTGAAAATCAACCCTCCGGCTAGGACTGCGCAAACCCTCTAGGGTTTCAAACCACTGCATCCTTCAGCTTTTTCGATCTCCCACTTCTGCTCAGTGTTGGGTTCTCTGGCACTGTTCTTCTTGCTTCACTTGCAACGCTCTGATACCATGAGAAAATTTCGAGAATCCCACCCGAATCAACTACTGCAGCAACTGATTAAACTTCTCATATTTGTTAAACATTGAAACAAATTATTTATTGTTTCCTACAACAAATATCAAAGTTAATACAATTGTAGTCTTCACTAAATTAATTAATTTGCCCAAAACAAGAATAGAACAATAGAGAATGATACACAAGTGAAACAGTGTTTTTTGGACAAATTTCCCTGGAAAAACCCAATGTAGGAAAACTGGTGCGGTAGCTCTGAGGGTTTTATATTATTAAGCAGTAGTTTTTGAATACAACTCTGGATGCCCTTCTCGCAATCCAGTTACAAAGAAATAAACTGGCAGAAAAACTTAGTGATATTACCTCACTCTACTCGGCAATTCTCGACTATTCCGACAGCTGAACCAACTATCCCCGTCTATCTCTATGTTGGCCCTGCGTAGGCCCTACGTCAGCCTCAAAAGGTTGTGTCAGCTCAATTGGGAAACGTCTTTCCTTCTGGAGCAGTTTCAGGCCTTCTCGACTCAGAAATGTCAGCGCCTTTGCAGAACTCGAATTTCTGCTCTGGATGATTGTGTTGTCTCTGTGTGAGCCTTTTTGGCTTAGCGTCAAGCTCTGCATGGGCCTGTCTAGCCCAACATCAACCATTTTGGTGTCTCTTTGCCTCTCTCTGCTACTTATCTTGGGTCCTAGAGAAGATACTCCAACCCAACTATCAGGCCCAACATCAACCATTTTGGTGTCTCTTTGCCTCTCTCTGCTACTTATCTTGGGTCCTTAAATAATCTCCTCATTGACATTCAAAGGCCTAGATTAGAAGCTAATCAATGGCCAAGATCATTTCTTCTTGATCCTCATCTTCTTCTAGAAGTTACATCCACAATTTATATTTATACCCTTTAATTATTTTATTTTCCTAAGTTTAGACTTAGGGTCCCATTAAAAATAATTAATTATTTTAATAAAACTATTCCTGGGTGGATTTTCCAAAACGTTTTCTAGGTTCTTTGGAATACATGTGCCTAAGCCTCCCTGCAAAATTTGAGACTTAGAGCACATCTGATGCTACCAGAAATCAACATGGCCTTCATACATGAGAATCTTGCCATTTGCGGCCAACACCTATTCTCTCTGTGATTTGATCAGTTCTAGAATTCTTTTGTCTGAGACTTGAGGCTTGCATTCTATGAAAGCTCGCATTTTGTGAAGTCTTACATTATTTCTTGGCTCATACTTGCATCACACTATAGCCTTGATCTAGGTCATTTTCATCAGCACGTATTTAATTTCAAAGGCACACTATTTTTTGGGGCATGTAATTATTAATCACGCAGCTTGGATTCCTGTGACTCGCACTCTTACCTTATGGATCTCATATATACACAGTGAAACATCGCTTATATATATACACACAGTACCGCATTTCACACATACCCATAGCTCGCAATCTTATTGGATTAATCATTTCCCACTTGGATCTGTGGCATAGTTTGTTAATTTTCCAATATTCTATGATATTACAATCACTTAGCCCAATTCTTTCTTCAATTAGCAATCACTTTCAAATCAATTTAATCTTCCAATAACAAATAGCAATTGTAGATAGAACAGTAAATGCAATGTACAACAGAAGATCAATGACAAGAGACATAAGATTTTGTCAAAGACTAAAGAAAAACCCCACAAGGGGGAAAACCCTTTCAAATTCTTCTTCTTATTAGATTGTCATAAAATGTTCAGTGAAGAGATATATTGATTCAATTCATCAACAAAAGAGTCAAAGTCAATTTTTTGACTATCCTAGAAATCAAGCAACCAATATCCAATGGATGAGCCTCAAAGTCGAATCTGGTCAACAAGTCAAAGCTTGCAATTCTACCACAGTCAACAGCAATCAAAGATGCCCTAACCAATCCACAAGTCAACAGTCAAACTCCTCCAAAAGAGCTTGGTCAATAGTTAAAATATTCGGCCCTCCAAGTTGGTCAAAGCTCAATCAAAATAGTCCCAAACAACTCAGTCAAACTCAGTCAAAGGAGAGAGAAGATCCCTGTGGTCAACTTCATATTTTGGAGGTCAAAGTCAACAGTTAGCAGCAGTGAAAGTAGCCTAGAAAATCTCAATTCCTCCATACAAAAACTCAGCCTCAAAAGATCGAACTTTTGCAAGTCAAAGGAGGTCAAAATACCAAGTCAAACTTGGTCAACGGTCACGCAAACAAAAAGTAAATGCAGAATTTCAGATTAGCCCTTGAACCTTCACACATGTGAACTCGGCTACCTTGCTTCAAACTTGTATGAACCAATCACAAGCGGAGAGAGAAGAAGATGTGTGTGATGATGATATCCAAAGGAGGTTGACTTGATGTGTATTTATATGCTTCTTCGGAGACCCAATTTCTTGTTTAGGCCAACCTGTACTTTTGTGTACTTGTGGGTTTTCATATTAAAAATACAATTTTCCTTGACCATATTAAATTCTTCCAAGGGAAAAGAGGGAATTTGTCCTTGAGCTGCCAAATTAACACTCCCTCTCAGTTAGGGAGAAATTTCCGAGGGAGAAATTTCCGACAACATCATATGTCCCATCTCAAATGTCTTATCATCATCAAGTCAAATGTCGTTTATGCTCATCTCTGCTCATCTGTTGAACACTCTTGAATCTAAAAGAAGAAGAATTTGACGTCATAAGGGAGCTCAAGCTACCACCCTCTATCGAAGAACAATAGGCGGGATACGACTTACGATGGAAGGGAAGGATCATAGTTATCCTATCGTCAGGGCAATAGGCAAGATACTATTTACCGTGAGTTAAGGATCACAATGATCCTATTGTCCGTTGATCTTCCCAACTTGACCCTCAAGAGTCAGTGGTAGAACACCTGCATCCGCTCACTTTGGCAAGATACTACTTACCATGAGGTAAGGATCACAACTATCCCATGTCTCCTCAGCCATTGGCCAGATGGGTGGCAATCCCAACAAGCCTAGCTTGTGGGTAGGATGCCAACTGGGGTATACTTGTCAAGTCCCAAAGATGACAATAGGCAGGGTGTTATTTACCATGTGGTAAGCATCTCAATTATCCTATTGTCAAACAATAGGCAGGATACTACTCACTCTGAGGTAAGGATCACAACTATCCTATTGTCCAAAGTTCCCTCAACCCTAGGAGCTCTCTGGCCCAATTCCTCCTCATGGGAGCTCAGACAGGAGGGAAGAGCATAGATCAGTGTACTTGATCAATCAAAACCTTTACCTAGGAGGGTCACATCCATCAGTCTAAGATGCTCTCTAAACACTAAGAACTTCCCTTTCGGCAAAGCCTTGGTGAGCATATCTACTATCTGCTCATCAATCAAAATATGGAGTCTCACGGCTCCTCTTTGCATCCTGTCTCGTATATAGTGATACCGGATCTCAATATGCTTGGACTTGCCATGAAACATGGGATTCTCTACTAATCGGATCCCACTCTTATTGTCACAATATATCATTGCCGTATCCAAGACCTACTCAAACAGCTCTCCAAAGAGCTTCCTCAACCATACAGCCTCATAGCTAGCCATGCTAGTAGCGATATACTCTGCCTTGGTCGTGCTCAAAGCTACGGACTTATGCTTCCTGCTCATCCGAGATATCATGGCAGAACCCAAACTAAAGCACCACCCTGATGTGCTTTTCTTGTCAATAACATTTTCGGCATGGTCAACATTAGTGTATCCATGTAGCCTCACATCTCCGGCAGTTTATCTCACACCAAGATTGATCGTCCCATGCCAATATCTCAACATGTGCTTGGCAACAACCCAGTGTGCATGTAAAGGCTCATTCACAAATTGACTCAAAGTATTAACTGCAAAACATATGTCCGGATAGGTGTTCACAAGGAACATCAAGGCCCCAATCAATTGTTGATAATAGATACCTAGAGGGGTTAGCCAAGTCAGGTCCAACGGCATCTCCACATAACTTCTTGAAGTTCATTTCCATCGGAGTGGCCAGGGACTTGCATTCTACCATTCCAAATCTTTCCAATAATTTCACAACGTATTTTCCTCGAGAAAGGAAAATCTCACTGAGTCTTTGTCACACTTTTAATCCCAGAAAGAAACCAAGATCCTTCATTTCAAACTTGGAGGCCAACTCCCTCTAACACTCGAGCATCAGAGGCTCACTACCTGTCAAGAATAAATCGTCAACATATAAAACCAAAATCAAAGTTATATCTTGGGCCACTATGAAGTAGATTTTTGGGTCAACATTGCTTCCCATGAATCCAAGCTTCAGCAGGTAACTATCAATGCAAGCATACCAGACTCGAGGGCTTGCATCAAACCATAGAGTGCCTTCTTTAACCTGCAGACATGAGTCTTCCTATCCTTCACTTCAAATCCTTTTGGCTGCTCAACAAATACTTCTTCTTGTAGTATGCCATGAAGAAATGCAATTTTTACATCCATCTAGTGAGGGGTCCATCCTTGACTTGCAGCAAGGGCAACAATAGAACAAATGGTAGTGTATTGGGGAACTAGTGCAAAGATGTTATTATAATCTTCTCCCTCTCTCTAAGAGAAACCTTTGGCTACGAACCTTGCCTTATATTTCTCAATACTTCCATCAGCTCCATGCTTGATTTTGTATAGCCACCTTGAAGTCACAATAGATTTTTCTTTAGGTCTCGAAACAACATCCCACACATCATTCTATTATGGTACTACATGGTCCTTGACCCCGGCAAGGATGATGCTCTTGGCCCTCACCATTGCATCCGCGTACTTATCGTTATCTGTCGGGTCAACCGGGACTGCTATTGTCCTCAAAACGAAGTGCTTGAGACGGTTCTTGTTTAGAATGGATAAGATTTTGACCTTCCGAACTACGAAGTTTGAGGCTCTGTCTAGTCTGTCCTGGTCTCTTACCCTGTTTACTGCCATCTGGCTTCTCCTTTACTTCCCTCCTGGAAGTTCTCAGTGTGACTCCCTCTGAGCCTCGGTTTCCTTCCTAGAAACCCCTCTGCCAATGTCGAGATGCCCCCACTCCGATCCTTAGTGCAGCTGCACCACTGATCCAGATTTCTTTGCTAGAAATTGTCGACAGCAACTCCCTCCTCCTTGGTCTTGCCCTGTTAGGTATTGTTCTGACTACAGTACCCCACCGGCTTCACTCTGTAACTCACCCACAGACTCCTCAGCCCCAGCAAACTGAAGGTTAGAGCTTCTAGGCTCTGTGCAATCCCGGCACCAGCAAAATCTGCACCTCCTAACCACGAGCGTCAATCCTTCCTGACTGAGAAAGACGACCGAGGACTGCGTAGGTCGAGTATGCTCCTCTCTACCACTGTGTTGATCCTCTTCTCGGCTCAAACTTGATCAAACAGGCACTGTGTCATCCCTTCCTTGCTGCTTCTCTACTAGGGACAGCTTCTGTCACTCGGGACAATTTTTTTCTGCTGCTGCTGCGATGCTCGGCTGATGTCCTCAGTTCTCCTGTGATCTACAACCATCCTTTGATACAATGTTGGAATTTCTAGGTCTAACTGTTAGAAACCCTTCATGTACTTTACTGATTTATTCCTACCTACTTGTTCTGTTAATTAACAAGTTATTTACCATGTAAATACTGGAAATAAATACAAGTACATGCTCAACACATTACAAATCATCAATTGAAGGAAACAAACAAGCACACAAGTGACACCATTGTTTTTGGACCAATGTCCCCAGAAAAACCCAATGCGGGGAAACCGGTGCAGCTATCTAAGGGTTTTATTATTATGCAGTTTTTGAATACAATCTAGGTGCCAAAACCGGCTCACCCAATAGAGAATAATCTCGGCAGTAGTACCTCTCAGTAGGAGATAGATGTTCCGGCTAAAACCCCGGATAATCACTACAATAGCTTCACAACTCCAATCTACCCCATGAAACCCCAGCATCAACCTCTAGGGACAGCGTCAACCCTTTCTAGCCCAGCGTTTGCCTAGCATCACTCTAGCTTGGCCTGCGTCAGCCTCTGGAGACACTGCGTCAACCATCTGGCCCTCTACATCACCCACGCTGGCCCTCTGAGGCACTGCGCAACTCCTAGCTACCTTTGCGTGAGCCCTCGCTGGTTCTGCATCCCTCACTCTCGGCTACTGCGCTGATCCTCCTGGTGCTATCTCTGCCTCTCTGCTTTTGTATTCACTACCCCTCAGCTGCAACTCTGATCACTCTCTCAACTTCCTCAGCAAACCCTGCCCCAGAAAATCGAAATCTTGATCAACTCAGTGTATTCTCTAAGTGATCCTCAAGCCTCCTCTTATACTTTTCTCGTTGACAATTCAACGGCCGAGATTAAGTCCCTAATCAAAGGCTAAGATTAACTCTAGCTTGATCCATGACTTTTGGACCTTTCTAACATAATTTTATATTAATTCACATTAATATTTTAGTTTCCCTAAGTTTAGACTTAGGGACTCCATTAAAAATATTAATTATTTTAATATCTCCCAAACTGTTTAGAATCTGCTCAAACCATTTATGGGTATTGGAGATCTCACGTGCTTTAGCCTCTCTACCAATTTTCATGGCTAGAGCACATCCGATGCTACCCCAAATCAACAAACACTCCCTCTCAACTAGGGAGAACTCCATCTGTTGATCCATATGTCCGACTGTACTATCTCTGCCATTAGTGCCCTGCACTACTCTGCTCTGTTTTGCTGAACCATGAAGAAGAATAATTGATCAAGAATGTCTCATACCATTCTCTACTAACCCGAAGTCAGTGATATTGATCCCATATCAATATCACAAGAGAGTGTCTCAAACCACTCATACTGATCCCAGATCAATGGAGGTCATTCTAGCATAGGGAGTATGGTAGATAGAACGATGCGTCCATCGATAGTACTACTATGGTCCATCGATAGTACTACTTCCCATGAGTCCCAGACTGCATGGGTAGGATGCCTCGACAGGAAAACCATTCATCCTGTCCCTAAGTCGCCACAGGTATCACCGGGGAAGGTTGAGCCATTCACCCTATACACAACGCACCATTAGGGGAGGGCGAGTCGCCCTATGGTCGCGTGTTGCTCCAATGAGTACCCCAAGCCCCCCGAAGCTCCGAGAGCTCAATGCATGCATCATGCAAGACCCTCATAAGAAGGTCTCTCAACGACTCCAAGTCATTTGGGAAAGTCACAGATTTGACCTTTCCCCAGGGCTTTGACAGAATGTCTACGACCTGTACATCAGTCTCAATGCGATAGAGCCTCCTTGCTCATCGACGTACCATGTCCTAGATAAGGTAGTATATAATGCCTATATGTTGGAGCAATCATAGAATATGGGATTCCTCAACATTCGAGCCCCTCCCTGGTTGACACGGTGGTATCCATCATGTGTACAAACAGCTCACTCAAAAGCTTCCACAACCAGGCAGCTTCACACGAGATCATACTCGTAGCTATGTATTCGATCTCAGTGGTGCTTATAGCAACCGACTTATGCTTCCTGTTCATGCGGGATATTGAACAGAACCCAAAGAGAACCAACACTCGGAAGTGCTCTTGCGATCCTCCACACTGCCTTTCCAGTCAGTATTCGAATAATCATGTAGCTTCGCATTTCTGATAATGTATCTTAATCTATGAGAGATTGTGCCCCGAAGATATCTCAGAAGATCCTTGGCACTAGTCCAATGAGGCTCAACCATTTATGAGCTCATCATACTAACCACAAATCATATGTCCGAATGGAAGTTCACCAAGAACATCAACGCGAATGAGTTTATGAAACTCAGAGGTATTTCCCAAATCTGGTCTTGCATCACTACCAAATAACTTATGAAAGTTAAGATCCTCGAGGTAGTCACAGGCTTGCAATTTACCATTCCACCTCTGGAATCCAACTCCCTCTTACTTCTGCAAATGAGAGGATCTGCACCTGTCAGAAATAGGTCGTCCTTAGAAGGTGTCGGTATGAGAGGTCTATCATCCACAACATTTGAGAAATGATTTGGATCGGTTTTACTCCTAGTGAATCTCAGCTTCATCAGATAGCTATCAATCCTCTCATACTAAGCGCAGGGTGTTTTGCTTCAAGTCATAGTGGGCTTTCTTCCACCTGCATACATGAGATTCTCGATGAATCTCAAACCCCTCAAGGTGTTCCAAGCCTATGGACCTACTACATGAGGGGAATGGTCCCCTTGTAAGATTTTCCTTTGGTACATCTCAGACATGTACCTTCATGCTCCTTTTGAATTCAAGCATCCCAGTCACCATCTGACTCACATCGGGTAGGGCCCCACAATAAGTAGACCTCCGATGCTATAGATGAGATGTGTCAACTGACATGGTCCTCAATGGACCATCCTGCAACTTGATACAAATTGCCAAACCCTGAACTCATAAGTAAAAGCATCTTTGAAAATTCTATTTTCAAACACGTACCTTTCCATCGATGAATGCCACCCTGAAACCTTTGACTTCCATTTCCGAAATGGACACCACGTTATTTTTGTGATCAGGTACATAATGAGATTCTCGTAAATGAATCGAGTTACCCTCATTCAATTGAGGGGTAACATTCCCTATACCCTTTCTGGGATAGGTGGCATTGACTCCAAGTATAATTCCACGATTGTTTCCCTCTCCACCAAATTAGAGCGTGCACTCTTTTATCCGATGAAGTGCCTTGAAGCACTACAATCAATAAGCCAGGTTCCCAAAGAATCTGAAGGAGAGGATCAATACAAGATAACACTTCTTTATCTTATGAGAAACAACATTTGATTCTTTATACCTAGGGTTCCTTGCTTTCTTTGAAGAGTCGACTGTTTCCTTGATGACTTGCATTACTTGTCATTCCTCTGATCATTGAAGATGTCCCTGGAATGATTGTTATCATCATCAAGTGATGTGTCCCTACCATTCGGACACTCCTTCGCATAATGGTCGGACTTATTACAACCAAGGCATTTTCCTTTCCTTCCACCCTTAGATCCGAACTTCCGATCGAAGTGATCTTTAGGTAGGCCATTAGGACTTCCGCTACGCCATTCTGATAATATTCTCTGCTTCAATTTCACCCTCGGTGAATTTGAAGAGGGATGAGGAATCCATTGATCCTTTTGTCATTTCCCAATTGTCTTCGGTGATTGCTCTTTCACTCTTGCTTGGGCATTGTCTTCACCTCACCTCTGATACCATGTTAATTTTAGGTATGTTCTATGCTTAGAGCAATTTATTTCAATTTTCACAGTGAGCTCAATATCTTTTCCAAATTAGCAATCACATCAACATTAAAGTAAACTGCAAATAGAACATAAACACAAATCGCAGAAAACAAACCAAGACAAGAGGACACAAGATGCAGCGCTAGCCAGGGACAAACCCCAATGTGGGGAAACCCTTGATCAATTCTTCTTATATGTTCTACAATAGTTCAGCAAAGAGAGAGAGAGAGAGGACATTTACAGTAGAAGTCAACACTTTGACTTATCTAGATAAGAGCATAGATCATCTCTAAGAAGATGATATATGAGATCAGTTGAAGACATGCTCCTTCAACTGATTCTCCAAGGTGACTCCTTCACCTATCATTGTACTACATCTCGTCATTATGTTGCACCTCACCGCGCTGCACCATGCTGCACCCATCATTACAATATTGGACCTCAAGCTGTACACATCATAATGTTGCACCTAATGCTGCACTTGTTGCACCACATTGCCACAATTGTCCCATGTACCATGCTATTGTCCTACTATTGGTGACATAGCCATTCCATGTTTGCCATACTGCTGTCCCACTGTTATGATCCAACAAGCATCATAGCCTAGTTGTCCCAATGTGTTTGCAGCACCATGCTTGCCACCATGTACTTGTTGTTGTTGCTGTCTTATTGTGCCGCAGCTACACAATGTCATTGCTGTCCTAATTAGCATGTCAATGGGCTGTCCCAACATGTTGCTGTCCCAACATGCTGTTTTCCATGCTTGCTGCTATCCAATCAGTTTGCAGCACCATGCACCTTTGTTGCCATGTCACAACCGCTGGCTGTCCCATCATAGTTGTTGTCCCAACATGCTTCTGTCCATGCTTGCTGCTATCCAATGAGTTTGCAGCACCATGTACCTTTGCTGCCATGACACAACTGCTGGCTGTCCCATCATAGTTGTTGTCCCTACATGCTGCTGGCCCAACATGCTGCTGTCCATGCTTGCTGCTATCCAATGAGTTTGCAGCACCGTGTACCTTTGCTGCGATGTCACAACTGTTGTCTTGCCTTAGCATTCTTTTGCTGTCCTAATTTACTATATAGTTGTACCTTGCAGCTCCATGCTTGCCATGCTTACCATCTGTTGTTTCACAATGCTGCACTACTGCACTGCATCACAGGTTAGGGCATCACCCTACAGCCCTTATCCTCCATACAAATCAGCAAGACAGCCTTCTAAAGACTGCGGTTCTCCAAGGGAATAACCCTCCACACCTATGTTATTCCTTTTGGCTTGTTTAACTGCGGTTAAGGTCACGCTTACAGCTCCTTCACATTGTCTAGGACAACCTCTTCATTGTTCCTTTGACCCTTTATATGGCGACTAAGACTCTGCTGTCCACACAGCCCTTCACACTGTCTAGGGCAACCTACACGATGTCCCTTTCACCCTTCATGTTGCGGCTAAGACTCTCTTGTTTGTCTGTGGTTAGGGCTGAATTAGACCAGCGTTTAGGGCTGGATTAGATCAATGTTTAGGTTTGGATTAGACCAGCGTTTAGGGCAGCCTTTAGGTTTGCATTAGGGCAGCCTTTACTCTGCGTCTAGGGCTTCCTTCCATCTGCGTCTAGGGCAGCTTCTTTTCCTCCAACATCTATGGCTTCCACTCCTAGATTTCTCTTCCACTAAAACCCAAGACAAGTGGAGAGAAATCAAGATAAAAGTGTGTGAGAAATGACTCTCAAGTCATCTCCTTTTATAATAAAATGTTGAACACATGTGGGGTTTATTTGGTTGTTGACCGACTTTGACAGATTATCTTATAACACAAATAAATTCATAACTCCATGAATACTTATCGGAATTGGATGATCTTTAGATCAATCCTACACCTCTCGATGAGAGGGATCCAAGAAAAATATCACCTGCCATAAATAAGATGACCCACATGGAGTTTGGCCCTAATTTCCAATTTTAACATCAACAGTGTTTAATCAGATAGAAAAAAGCAGTAAACAACACCATTCAACAATGCACAATAATCAAGAGAGTGGACACAAAGATTTTTAGGTGAAAAAACCCCTTCAGGTCAAAAAGCACTAAACACTTCTTAATATTTGTCTTCTTCCAAAAAAAAAATTTACATCAAGTTTTCAACTCCAACTGAAGGAGACTCCAACCCCTTTATTTACAGGCTCCAACCTATAGGATGCTCCAACACCCTATTTACCAACTGCAACTGGGAGGACACTCGAATGCCCTAAATCTCAGGCTTTAACCTGACATATGTTCCAACAACCTATGTACCAGCTGCAACTGGATGGATGCTCCAACGCCCTATGCAAGCTTCAACATGCCCTAGCACGACCCTGCCACCCTGAAATGTTCTCAAGCTCCATCTTGAAGGTGACTCCAATCACCTGCCTTGTGCCACCCTACCGCCTTAATCAACAAGCAGACCGCGATTCACAATTTTATACTAGATGCCCCTGTGCTCAAAATCAATATAAAGAAATTGTAATGAAGGTTCCACTGCTCTACTCGATATGTATATCATTATCAAGTCCTCGCAACCTCACTGCACAACAATGCTCAATATAACCACTACATTGTTGTACTTCAAACACTATTCACAAAACCTGCCTCTACTTAATGCCAAACCACTGCTCAATCTGCACATCAAACTGACAATCTGCTTCTGTATCAGCTATAAACCCTAGTTGTGTTGAAACCACAATAAATTCACTACTCTACAATAAACAATTAATTAGTCCTGCAATGGTTAATGTCACGGTATGGCAATCATTGATGCCCTCAAAATCAATATTGATGTACCGATACCAAGAGTTGTATCAATCAATATTCTTTTGGTAATGAGACTCTTAGTCCTAGATGTCTCCAATTTGTCTTGTGCCCAAACTTAGGTTGTTTCAACTTTTGCCTTGACAAGTTTAGGATCATAGGATGCCAAACCAATATGTTGTAATAAAACTCTAATTGCTCATGCCAACATCATCAATTGTCATAGTGCACTTGTAGCCAAGTAGCAATGTGCTCTTCAAGCAAATAAATCATTCCTTTGATGAAGCAATATCTAGTGATGAAGGTCTAACTGTTGATGCCCTTACAGTAGTTCAACTTTTGTCCTTTGTTCTTTTATTTGCAAGACTATGATGTGACTATGCCTGCTAAATGATATGTTGTCAAATTCTTTGAATGCTTATGAATGTTTTATGCCTTGCAATAGCTATAGCCTTATATATATCAAGAACTTTATACTAGGCTATAAGCCAACGACACAATGTATTTTCAAATCCCACTACTATTTTCAATATTGTAGATAAATTGAGGCTTCAATAATTTGAACATGAATACTCAACAGATGTGTAATCAATAATGTCTCCAAGTACAATAATCACAACATACCTCTTAACCAAATCACAACAAAATTCGAAGTCAATGATTGGCATATTGCATTTGATCCTATCAAGGTGCTGAACATTACCATGTTATGTATGAGGTGTGCAATGAGGTCACTTGTTGTATATATGTCAAGTTTATGTGTCAAGTCTATATGTCAATTCACTGTCAAGTCTATGTGTCATTGTCAAGTCTATATCTCAAGTCACTATTATTAAACCAGTGTCACATCATATGTGATTATCACCAAGAGAGATACTGTCAAATCATTGTTTACTTATTGTAATAACCATGCTACAACATACCCACTGTAACTTCAAAATAGGAGCTTTCAACAATCCTAAGAGATTTAATAATTTATCTTCAATGTATAGTTAAGAAATGTTGGCATCTTCACTTGAACGGTTGTTGTAGGTTGGCTCAAATTAGTATTGAAGCAAGTACATTAACATACCTTAGATGAGCATTTCAGATGTCACTATCTCAAACTCTAATCGTAAAGAATTGATTCAAAGGTGATGCTCACTGAACTACAAGGTGGATGAGAACAACTTCAAATTCTCAACAATTCATTGCCTTCAAAGAAATCCTCCACGCTATGACATCTAAAGGTTTGCACTACTAGACAAATCCACACCATTGAGGTAAGAAAACTCTGCTAAACAAACCTAAAGTCGCAAGGATTTTGGCTAGGTTTGTTCAAGAGGAGAACTCAAATAGGAATCATGAAGATGTAAAGACTATAGCCACTAGCAAGAGAGAGGTCTCAAAAACAACAAATCTGATCTTCCTAACTATGGCTAGGGCTACTAACTCATTGAGTCCCAAACAAAAAAAAGTCAATCAACAATGTGCAACAGAACTTGGAACCTAAAACAAAACAAGAGAGTCATAAAGAACCTTACAAGTCTTCGCTACCTTCTATGGAAACCCTAGGCAAAGGAAAAGTGGTGGCCTAGATGAGGATGAGTTGTACCAAAGAAACTCCCAAACAGTCATAGAACTTCGATGGTCTTGTATGGAAGAATGCCCTTGATTTGAGTTACAAAACCGCAAAAAGGCAGGGTGTTTAGGCTCTTGTTGATAGTGCTTTTGAGGTGCCATAGAGAGTGCTCTTCAAAGAGCTGCAGTAGAAGACCCAAAATAAATTACAAAGAACCAAAAGAAAAGCCTCTGTTGTCTTTCTTTCCTTTAGATGCCACAGGGTTGAATTTCAGAAGATAGATATTAAAAGATACATTGGATAAGAGTTAAGGTCTTAATTTATAGTTTTAAAAAGGACTCTTAATGAATGCAATGAACTCCTTATTTTGAGGAAGGTTCTAAATTAAAGTTTCAAATTTAATTTTCCTTTTGAGCTTTTGATTTCATACTTTTGAATTTGATTTTCCTTTTAGCCCTAAGAAGCCCTAACTTCCTTTCAATGGTGATTTTCCAATTATCTTATTTGTTGGAGTCAAATTTCCTTTGTGATTGAAACCCCCCCTACCCTAAATTTAAGATGAGTGTCTATAGGTAATGTTACCCACCATTTTGTGTGTGATATTCCCAGGAGAAATT
Source organism: Pinus taeda (assembly GCA_000404065.3). NCBI lineage: Eukaryota > Viridiplantae > Streptophyta > Pinopsida > Pinales > Pinaceae > Pinus > Pinus taeda. The sequence goes on from APFE031044788.1 coordinate 148,019, forward strand.
TTTTCTCCATGATGGGCCTCAGCCGGCAGCCCCTTGATGCCTCCTGCTAGCTCCTTGTGCCATTTCTCTGCCACCCGAGCCAACCATGCAGTCCCTCACCCACCTATATTGATCGTATGTTTGAAGGTGGACCTCCCGAATCTAAAGGTACGTCTTGTCATTTGATAATTGAGTATTGGGTTTATTTATCATAGATACTTCTAGGTATGGATTGATGGAGAGATTTGGCGGAAAGAGTGGGCTTAGTTTGTACTCGTCTCCTTGAACTCTTTTGGTTGCTACCCTTGAATCTTAGTCCTGTGGGATCTCCTTTATTGACCATTAGTTCTAGGGTGGTACTACTTAGGAAACCCCGACTTTGGGTGTGTGGTCCCGCTCCTTTACCCGCATACATTACTCCCTTCCCACTCATTATACTCCATTCATTATTTCTCCCACCTGGGCCCACATTCTAAAATGAAAAAAGTTCGTACCTTAAGTCAAATACTCCAGAAAACTTGGAATATAAAGATCTCCATTGAAGGATACAAGAATATATTTTAAAATGTATGAATACGAATGGTGATACAATTGAGAATGAGGGTCTCGTATATATAGCTAGGTAAGTACCCTTTCACAAACAGGCATGTCTGTAGAGACATGCCTCTTTGTCTAACTCATTATTATTTAATTACATATTATTATGATTATCATTTATTATCTATTTTTATTATTTTTACATAAATTATATTCAGAACATTGCTTTCCCCTTAAAAAAGCTTTGTCCTCAAAGCTTGTTGATGAAAGGGCTTGATCTCTTTCTCTACTACGAATGTCTTCTCGTCTCGGGACAATCATCTTTGTCGATACAAGTTGATACGATCTTTGGAGTGATATATAAAATTGTCGCATGAAGGAAGGATCTAACCATCCTAAATTAATCTTTTGTGAAATATTTTGATTATTAGAAATTTGTGATGAATTGTTATCATTGGATTGAGTTGGGCACACTTCAATATTCTTCGGAACATAAGTTTGTTGTTTATGTTCTGAGTGATACGGACTCGTAGGTTGATTGAGATGTGTGTTCTTGTAATTTGGATGTAGATAAAGAGTTATTTTGGTTTCCCTTATCATGTGTGGGGCTAGATTGTGATTTACTTCAGGTTTCGATGTCGTCAAGTTGGTTACAAAATCTTCACTTGGAATTTCCTTCATTTGAACTGCAACATCTTAATACATCTTCACTCCAATAGGATTTGGATTTCCTTGAACTGCGAGATTAGTGGAATCGGTGTTTGTTTCTTCTTTCCCAACTTGGACTACTACATCTAGCGATTTTCATCTCTTGCAACGATTTCTTCGAACCTATTCGTTAATGATTTCTTATCATCCTTAAGTTTTTTAATCTGTTTGAGCAGATTATGGTTATGATTTTTGAGACGTAAGCATTCCTCATTTTCTGAGTAAACTTTATTTTGGCATTCAAGCTTCTCGTTTTTTAAGCACTCGATTTGTACTAATAATTTTTTGTTAAGGTATTTTAACAATAATTTTTTCTCTTCTTTCTCTGATAACATTTGTTGAATTTCTTGTCAAACCTTTCTTTTTCTTGTTCTAACTTGAGCTTCTTAGTTTTCCACTTTTTTACTTGTGCAAGAAGTTTTTGGATATGATCTTTTAAACGAGATTTTTCTTCGTTTTTATTGGATATAGCCTCCTCAAGCTCTTTTTGTTTCTCTGATATTGAGTTTTGATTCCTTTGAGAAATTAATTTTGTGACATCTTTAAAGTCTTCTGATGAGGACAATATCGATTTTGACTTTATTGTCATGTCTCGAAACGTGATCATCTTTCCCTTATAAGAAAACATCAAGAAAAAGCCTCTATGTTTAACATGAACGTACCCAATTCTTTAAACCAAGGTTGACCAAGAATTATGTCAACCTCCATGTCATACATTTTACAACACAAAATTGGGCTATGTACTCATAATGATCTACTGTTATTTGTAAATCATTAATTTCATATTTCTTTCCTAAAAGATCTATTGTTTAACCTACATTGGCATCTGAAATTAGCAGTCGATTCGCCAGACTAATATATATGTAATTTTTGTCGTTGCTTATACTAATAGCGAAATTAACTTCTTTCCCCTGGATAGTCTCTCTTAATGTAATTAACTTGCAATGTGCGATTCAAACATCCTTGTAGGAAAATCGTCCTTCCTTTAGTTCTGACTTGGACCCCGTGTTGTTTGTTGATAATTTTTCATCGAATGATACTTGACTATGTTCACCAACATTCGTACTATTTCACTTAATCTTTAAACTTTTTATAATTTTAGACCCTTTTTTTTAATTATTTAAAATTATATAAATAATTAATTATCTTATATAATTAAATTAATTATCTTATATAAATTAATTAATTAATTTGTAATTATATAATATAGTAGTATGGTATATTGAACTAATATATTATCAGAGATATCCATCCGCAAGAACTTGCCCACGGAAAATGTCAATGGGATGTTGGAATTGGAGGGCAGCGTGCAGGTGGATTCGCATTTGAGTACGTAAAGTGGATTCGGTAAGCATGAGTAGGTGGCAACGATGTCTAGCGGAGCATCCGAATTGTGGTAGCGAACAAGCATCGGATGGTCAAGATCGGATGGCGGACTGGCTGGTGTGTTTGCTGATGGAAACAGCGTAGCGGGAGGGTGGAAACAACTGGATTGTTGGGCAGAAAGGAGTGGTGCAGGACAAGGAGTCCACTGCTTGGCGGCTTGGAGTGGTTGGACAAGTAGTGGGAAAAGAATGGTGGCGTGGTCGCATAGAAGGGTGTCCGTGGTGGTGGCGGCACTGTCGCAACTGCTGGGTGAGACGATGAGCAAGGGCAAGTTGCAAAGCGGCAGACGGTCAACGAGATGGAGTGTGGGTGGTTTGGAGATGACCAACATCGGGCTCTTGGGCGGCAATGATAATAGAAATGACATCTCAATGTCTATCCAACGTCTTGGGTTTGAGTGGTTTGTCAAACGTAGGTTGATCGGCTTACTTTTCTTGCTTTTTTTTGTTTTGCCTTTTTATTTTTTTGTTTAATATATATATGAACCCTTTTTTTAACTTTTATTTTTATTTTTATTTTATACTGATTTTTTTATTTAACTCATTTTTTTAAATCATTTTTTTTTATTTTATATATATATATGCTTTCTTAATGACCAAAGGCTTGCCGGTGAATCCGACAAAATGGAGAACCTCCAATTCTATAGTGAAACACTTCAGTTATACGGCAACAAGGTTGACAGAATGTTGATGGCCAGAGGCCTGGATCGAAGAACAAGGCTCTTGTGCAGTAGTTGAGCTTGCTAAAGGATCAAACAACTCTGATACCAATGAAATGAACAAAGTTTGTACCTTAATTCAAATACTCCAGAAGACTTGGAATATAAAGATCTTCTATCATGTCCCTTCCTAAATTATTTTGGAGCAGTATTAATTTCTACATTTTTGGGGCCAATTTTGGAGGTGATCGAGGGCCATTCAATTTTATTAAGAGGCTAGACTTAGGAGAAGTTATTTCGATGTGGTTAAGTATGTGTGGGGGCACCCATGCTAGGGGAATACACATTATCTAGTTCGATTTGCATGGAGGGGAAATCAATGGTTAGGTGAGGGACCCAGGATGGAGTGAAAATGGAAGGAAAAGCGCTCCACGAAATCTATAAAGGGAAGGCAGCTCTCCTCATTTGGATATCTTATCTTTTGACATATTGAACTCAATCTTAGTTGCTCGAGTTGCTTAGTCAGGTTACTGTGTTGTTTAGCACACGAGTGTCTCCGAGCAGAGATCTCAACCCTTGCTTCGGTGGACTTCGAGTGCCAGTCCTAGGAGGGAGTTCTTCTTCATCTCAGTTTTAACAGCAGCCGGGAGACGAGTTACAGCAGCTGTAAGTCAAGTACTAGCATGAGGTAGCGTTACAGCAGCGCGGGGATTCCGCAGTCACAGCGTGAGGCACTCTGAAAAGTTGGGGAGACAGGGGCATCTTTTCATCATTTTCATGAGTATAGAGGGCAGCTACAGACAAGAGGGCCATCCTACACGCAGCTCTCATTTCATCACATGCAGGACTGAGTCATCTCCTCCATGACTGCGCAGTCATTGGAGTGAGACTCTTTGGGGCAGCACCATCCGGGGCAATTTGGAGTTGGGGTGCTGGGAGATCATTGGGAGGTCCATTTGAGGAGGATTGTTAGAGTTGGGAAAGAAGAGATTGACAGAATTCGAATTTGGAGGGTCAAGTTGTGAAGGGTTAATTTTTTAAGGTTGGAACCAAGGGAAACCCTTTCTCGGTTTTTCTGGGTTTTGGGCAAGGATCACACTCCTAATTTTATAGAATTTTATGAGGAGAACTAAGGGGTCAAACAAGGGTCCCAACTCAGCGAGTAGCTAGAAGGAGCTAAGGGGAATTTGGGCCAAAATTTCAAGGTCAACATTTGGCCACTTCCTTCATGGGTTATTTCGGGTATTTGGTGGAGAGGCTGGGATTAATTTCCCGTACTTTTTTTAGCACCGGAGGTGGGGTTTCTAGCAGCATCTTTGCAACAAACAACACAGTTTCACAAGGGCAGTGCAAGACATCATTGCAGCAGTTATTTGTGCCATCTATCTTGACATATTACCACCTAGGATTGACCATGCTTTCCATTTAGGCAAGCCCAGGTGCACCTCTTCCACATTATTGTACTTTTCTCCCAGATTATAAAATGGCTCAACTATTGGTTATTCCTGGACTTTTTATGTGTGTGCACTGAATGTTTCAATTTTATGGTGTCGTTTTTATTGTTTGCTTTGCATAGCACTATTTTTCCTAGTTTGGAACATTACAGTGGTATCAGAGCATGATCTTGGCCCAGTTGTGGCAAATTAGTCAGAAGATCATGGAAGCTTTGGGTATCAGTGCGCAATGACGGGTGAAACTAGAGACAAACCCATGGCTCAAGGGAAATCCAGTATGCAGAAATTTTGGGGTAGAATTCATTGGGACGATCAGAGGTTGGCCCAGTTGAGGAGGGTGACAGACCAAACCCATCCTCACGCTTACAACAAAGACGTTAGAGGTGAGCAGGCCGTGGGGGTGCAGCCATCTACATCATGTGGGGAAGTCGACTAGATCAGGGCACCAAATCTCCTGAAAAGGAGTAGGCAGGACAAAGACGATTAAAGAGTGAGACCAAGGGAATTTTTGTTGATGGAGACCTGGCTTTAGATATCATGAGCCCGAGGAGGAGGTTGAGCATGATGCTGAGAGCCCACAGGATGGTGAGGAGCACATCGAAATACCCAGTGTGGCACAGGAGTCACCTTTATTAGAGACCTCTTTGAAAGCCCCAATTGCCACCTTGGTGGAGAGGATAGAGCCTACACACATAGAGCCATTTGTTGAGGGGGTGCCACCCATGGACAAGATGCCAACAATTGCTAAGGTACCTAGAGTTGTGACTGAATTTTCAGGTGATAGATGCCCACGATGCTTTCATCAGTTTCAAGCTGACCTCCTAGCATTAAAAAGGAAGGTCGCGTTAGTGCGAGAGGCTATTCTACAGCAGAATGACAAGCTGGAAGGCATGAGAGCGGTTTGTGCCAAGACCACGACCAAATGGACTCAGATTGGGGAGCAGTTGAATTCCCTACTGGTGCAGCTAGAGTGCATGTTGGGGTGTTAAAGCAGCCTTCTTCGAGCATACATAGATAGGGTTTGCAGCACTGTGAGGTTACCTTTACCCATTGGACAAAGAGAGACAGAGCGACCTAGTTAGATTCCATGTGTTGACCAGGGTAGCGAGATGAGACGACCTCAGTTGCACAGGGTGCAGCACACACATACTGGGGTTGTTTTATGTGCAGGAGTTCGTGCATTCGATCCCTCTCTTGGGGTTGGATGGCAACAGATTCTGAGTTGGTACCCTATGGAGTGAGCTATGGAGATGGTGGTGGACCTGGGTGTAGCTCAGCAGGAGCTTCCAGGCACTAGGGATACCGACAACGCAGGCTGGCATTGGGTTTCGGGTGGGACTACCTATCATTTCCCACGTATGTCAGTTGACTACAACTAGGATGGTGCAATTGACCTAGTAGTTGAGTGTGCACATTCACTAGGGGAGTCTTGGTCAGCACTAGTGGTTGACCAGTTTATGGACAAACTCTTTTGGTTTTCTTGGTATGGCATTTGTACACAGGATCACTAGGTGATCAGCATACTCTAGCAGGAGTTTTTTGGAGTTGGCACTGGCAGGCCACCAGACGGTGCCTTGTATGAAGCTGGGGGCTCTTCACTTTTGTGTGGGGCACAGAGGACATAGAGGAGCGGAGCAGTAGTGGCATCACTGCTGACACATAGCGCAGACTGGCATTGGGTTTCGGGTAGGACTACCTATCATTTCCCAGGTATGTCGGTTGATTACAACTGGGATGGTGCAATTGACCTAGCAGTTGAGTGTGCACATTTGCTAGGGGAGTCTCGGTCAGCACTAGTGGCCGACCAGTTTATGGACAAACTCTTTTGGTTTTCTTGGTATGGCATTTGTACATAAGATCACTGGGTGATCAGCATACTCTGGCAGGAGTTTTTCAGAGGAGTTGGCATTACCAGGCCACCAGACGGTGCCTTGTATGGAGTTGGGGGCTCTTCACTTTTGTGTGGGGCACAAAGGACGCAAAGGAGCGGAGTAGTCGTGGCATCACTGCTGACACATAGGGAAAGTCACTTCTCGGATCCCTTGGGAGGATTTGGAGGGAAGATCCATTCATCGACAGGGATAATGATGAGATGGTGGAGGTGATGATATTGATCAAGTGTGGCCTGACATGTAGAGACATAGCTCTATGCCATCACATCCAAGGATGTGTGGGAGCATCTAGCATTGAGCAGTGGTCTACCAATTGGCATGGAGATGCATGGTGGTGTGTTGTAGTGTGTTGGACTATGTTGCAGAATGGGAGTGCCTCACATCGCAGTGAGTACATGCAGGGAGTGACAGGTGCAGTGACACAAGTAGGAAGGAGGACGATACTAGATGGCATAGTTGTAGCCGAGGGTATCTAGCAGTGTACAGGGGTAGGTCATGGTGTACAGTGGCATGTCTAAGAGTACTGGGATGATCGATGGTATGCAGAGGCGTATGGTGCTGCACTGCAATGTCTTGGAGTGTTGCCTCCAGGGAAACCCATGGACGGAGATACCAGGCATACCTTTGGGTGTAGTTCACCCAGGATCGATGGGGAGACCAATGAACGATACTTGATGGTATCCGCGGGGACTCACACGCCTGACCCTCTTTTGTTGATCAGTGGTTGTCATTGATGTCAACCCAAGCAGCACCAGGCACTACCCCAATCTTGCATGTCCATTTTGACTTGACAACTTACTCTATTCCGAGTTAGGGATCTTCTAGATGGATTCTACTCGTCAATATGTTTCTGTGGATATATCGCACACCAAGTAATTCTTCACAGTTTGTGAAATATTCATGTTTGAAGTTAGTAACCCTAGTTAGTGGGCTAAAACCCTATGGGGTTGTGGCATGGCACTCATAATTGGTGTGGTCATTGAATAGTCAATAATTAATAATGTTTTTTTTGCTCCTAAAATCCCTCCAACATTCACTTGTTGAGGACCCTCTCAACTCAAGACATTCATATAAATAATGACCCTCATATCCTCCTGTAGTAGGGATTTTGTGGTTTCAAACAAGTCATCGTGGCATTTTCTCTATAATTTTTTTTGTGAAGCTTCAGAAGCTGAAATTAAAACCCATTTGAGCTGAAAACTTGATGAACCTCATGACCAAATTTCAGATCTTGGTTCGCTATATTTTCGGAGATGTGATCCAAGGAAGTTAGGGTTTTTGCAGGCTCCCGAATTCCATGTCAAACAGGGGACGTTGCGAAAATCGTCATAACTTTCTCTCTAAGCATTGGATTCAAATTTCGTAAATAGTGACAAAAAGAGCCCGGACTATAGTTTGTTGAGTAGCGTTTTCAGGACCGAAGGTTGCAACAGTGACACGTGGCACTTCGTACAAGTTCGCTCTACTGAACTAGTCTATAATTAGGTCATCGTGGGAGATTGGGCATAACTCTTTCTTGAAGAATCCAATCTTGATCAGACCTATGGGGTTGGAAAGAGGACTTAGAAGGCTACCACAAGATGAAATTTCAGACCTTGGAGATCTGAAATTACATAGATACAACAGATTCAATATCAAGCTCCTAGAAGGCAAGAAAAAGCATGCATTCAAGGATCACTGCAGTAAGGACCACACATCAACAGTCAAAGGTAAGTCTCCTACTCAAGGTATTTATAATTAGTGTTTACATTTGAATATGAGTATCATCTCTGACATATGTTTTTGCAGGACAACGTAAGTACATACAGGGTCTCGATTATATCTCTATGTCTCTATATGTCATAGTTATTCTTGATACCACATTTCGGATGTCCTATTCTTGATACTACAAATTTGATGCTACATATTCTTGATGCTACACCAAGTCTGCTAAATCTATATTATGTTGTAAGTTCATGTTACTTGTCTTGTCATAGTTGATAGAATGGTCTCTGTTGTTGTACTTAGAACTTGGTCCATCACAAGTCTAGGGTCTGTCATCAGTTTTTATTGTATATATCCTTAGGTCAGTTTTGGATATATTCTTGCATAGAGTCCAAGCCTATATCAAGAGTGGGAGTCTTTGTCTACTGTTGCAACAAGTCAACAACAAAAGTGACAAGCACACTTCAGGTACGCATTGTAATTTTAATTTGTATTTATTCATTATTATGCACTTACATGTGTTTTGCAGGCAGAGGTAAGTTGAAGGGTATTTTGTTTGATTTTGGGATTGGTTTCATTGGGAAAATTTTGCATGCAAGCAGAAGAAGATTCAAGTACAACTTCAAGCAAGAATTCAAGAGCAGCAGTATCAAATCAAAGGAAGCATTGCAGCAAGAATCCTTTGAAGACATGACAACCATCTGTATATTGTGAAGAAGTGTCAAGGTCAAGAGTCATCATTGTAAAGTTGTAAAAGTGTCATCATTGGAAGAGTCATTATTGTAAAAGAGTTAATCTGCCTAGAGTCGATAAGGCATTATTGGGAGGTATAGGAGTCTCTATTGGGATGATGTCATGGTTGGGTTGCAAGTCATAGTGTGATTGGGGCATAGTGGGATGATGTCATGGTTGGGTTGCATGTCATGGTTGTCTTGTCTCATTTCAGTCATTATAGGGTGGCAGGGAGGTGCTAGGCTGGTGCATGAAGTCGCCTACAAGTTGAAGCCTGTGAACACTTTAGGGTGGTAGGTTGGTCTACAATGTTGGGGCATCCATTCAGTTGACTACTGAAGAAACCAGGGCGTTGGGGCATCCTTACAGTGGGAGCTGGAGAAGAATGTTTTTCTAAAATTCTAGGAAGTTGTTGCTTTCACTTTAGTTGGGGTTGAAGATTAAAGAATTTATTAGAAAAGTGTTTGGTGGTTTTTGACCCGAAGGGGGTTTTCAACCTAAAATTCTTGTGTCTACTGTGTTCTTTCATTTACTGTTATTACTGCATAAACATTAATAATAATTGAAGATTAACTAATTCTCTGAAAAGATTTAAAAGTGCTAGTTGTGAAGGAATATTGATTCACCCCCCCTCTCAATATTTCCAACATCTTCTACATCACTTATAGGAACGGGTGACCTAGTTGTTGTCCTTTGACACTCTGGGCACGAGCAGCAGGGGACAGGGAGCTCACCCAAGATATTTGGATGACACTTGGTGCGATAGAGGGGAGACTTCTCAGCGGGGGCATCGAGTCAGTGCGCGAGTTGACAGCCACAGGTCAAGGGATGAGGTGATCATCGACAGGGATGACATTTCATTCATCATTGATCCTATGCTTGGGGAGCTGGTCACAGGGGAGAGATGTGTCACTCTTTCCACAGGGCATGTCTAGACCATGCATGAGCAGAGGATACCATGTATGGCTGAGATAGTTGTCTAGTATGTAACCGGGTCCCCGACATTGTACCGACACATTCTCCAAGGGGCGGGTAGTCGAACCATTGGTGATGGTTGGCAGGAGCAAGATGGATCTACATACACTTAGTTGATTGCACGTATCAAATATCCATCTATTGTTTGCATCCAGGGGGTAGCTATTTGGCACCTGTGATTTCCAGTGGTCATCAGTACTACACAGTGGCAAGCACAGGACAATTTAGCATGCCTCAAATTAGTTCATGATGTATGGAGCCTATATATGGGTGGCATGCAAGGAATAGAGATGAGGGCCAGAGGGATTCCATCGGTTTTCAGGGCTATGCTGCAGTAGGTCTGGCCATGGGATGCAGGGATTTATTTGATCGATAGATCACTCGTGATGAGCAGAGTCGTGGCAGAGAATGATATAGTTCGCTCTTGGGATGACACATGGGGTTCACAGAGGGTTTCATCATATGGGGAGGCAAACATTTTCTGTTGTTGCACAGGTTTGGAGTTAGATTTGGATGAGTAGGCCTTGGCGCCATGGAGATGCCTAGGCAGGATGTGTCTTGCCTCTTTCAGTGTTCCACCATCAAGTTCTAGGAGAGGAGGATATTGTCTGTGCACAATGGAGTGTATGACATAGTCAGAGTAGCGCAACATCAGCATGGTGGCACCACTCTAGGACTAACAGGGAACTAGGGCATCACAGCTCTTCACAGCTCAATAACCTTTAGGGATGCATTGGCTATTGCAGGGGGAGATCACATAGATCTTCCATTGGGCTTTAGCGAGTCACTGATGGAGCAGGGGACTTATGGTACTTGCACCAAGCATGATAGTGAGTGGAGCGAGGGGAGCCTCATGTTGAACAGGATGGCATGCGATCTTGGTATTGAAGGATTCTTTCATATCATGACAGTGTTGAGGTCAGGGACGATTCAGTGGCACATCTAGGACCCTAGCACATGTTGCAGCACAATGGAGAGCAGCGGTTAGAGAGGATGCCCGTTCAAGCATTGCTTGAGGACAAGTATTTTTGGTACATTGGAAGAACTTGCCAGCTGAGAATGCTACTTGGGAGAGCGAGCACAAACTTGAGCGTCCAGCACTGAAGTTGCTTGGGGACAAGAAAAATTTGGGAGGGGCGGATTGTCATGTCCCTTCCTAAATTATTTTGGAGCAGTAATAATTTCTACATTTTTGGGGCCAATTTTGGAGGTGATGGGGGCCCATTCGATTTTATTAGGAAGCTAGACTTAGGAGAATTTATTTCGATGTGGTTAAGTATATGTGGGGGCTACCTATGCTAGGGGAATACGCATTCCCTAGTTCGATTTGCATGGAGGGGAAATCGATGGTTAGGTGAGGTACCCACGATGGAGGGAAAATGGAGGGAAAATGGAGGGAAAAGTGCTACATGAAATCTATATAATTAAGGTAGCTCTCCTCATTTGGGTATCTTATCTTTTGACATATTGAACTCAATCTTAGTTGCTCGAGCTGCTTATTCGGGTTACTGTGCTGTTTAACACACGAGTGTCTCCGAGCCGAGATCTCAACCCTTGCTTCGGTGAACTTCGAGTGCTAGCCCTAGGAGGGAGTTCTTCTTCATCTCAGTTTGTAGCAGTAGCTACGAGATAAGTTACAGCAGCTGTAAGTTGAGTACCAGAAGTAGGAGGGTTACAGCAACGTCAGGATTGCGTAGTCACAGCGTGAGGCACTCCGGAAAGTTGGGAGACAGGGACATCCTTTCATCATTTTCAGGAGTATATAGGGCAGCTATAGACAAGAGGGTCATTCTACATGCAGCTCTCATTTCATCACACGCAGGACTGCGTCATCTCCTCCATGACTGCAAGTCATTGGAGTGAGACTCTTTGGGGCAGCACCATCTGGAGGAGTTTGGAGCTGGGGGGCTAGGAGATCATTTGGAGGGCCATTTGAGGAGGATTGTTGGAGTTGGGAGAGCAGAGATTGACAGGATCAGTCACAGCAATAGAATTCGAAATTAGAGGAGGGCCAAGTTGTGAAGGGTCAATTTTTGAAGGTTGGAACCAAGGGAAACCCTTTCTGGGTTTTGGGCAAGGATCACACTCCTAATTTTATAGTATTTTATGGGCAGATGTAAGGGGTCAAACAAGGGTCCCAACTCAGCCAGCAGCTAGAGGAGCTAAGGGGAATTTGAGCCAAAATTTCAAGGTCAACATTTGGCCAATTCCTTCGTGGGTTATTCTGGGTATTTAGTAGAGAGGTCGGGGTTAATTTCCCGCAATTTTTTAGCACCAAAGGTGGGGTTTCCAGCAGCATTTTTGCAGTAGACAGCACAATTTCACAAGGGTAACACAAGGCATCATTGCAGCAGTTATTTGTGCCATCTGGGCTTGACATATTACCACCTGGGCTTGACCACGCTTGCCATTGAGGCAAGCCCAGGTGCACTGCTTCCACATTATTGTACTTTTCTCCCAAATTATAATAAAATGGCTCAGTTGTTGGTTATTCCTGGACTTTTTATGGGTGTGCACTGAATGTTTCAATTTTATGGTGTTGTTTTTATTGTTTGCTTTTCACAGCGCTATTTTTCCTAGTTTGGAACATTACATCTTCATTGAAGCATACAAGAATATATATTAAAATGTATGAAAATGAATGACGATACAATTGGAAATGAGGGTCCTGTATATATAGCCAGGTAAGTAGCCTTTCATGAACAGGGATGTCTATAGAGACATGCCCCTTTGTTTAACTAATTATTATTTAATTACATATTATTATGATTATTATTTATCATCTATTTTTATTATTTTTACATAAATTATATTCATAGCATGTAACAGCCCATTAATAAAAATCTTGAACTTTAAAAAAACTTTATAATATTTATATATATTAAATTTTATAAAGCATATAATTAGACTTTATAATATGAAATTATAAAGCAGATCACTAAACTTTATAAACTATATGATTGAAATGTTATAAGTAAATACATAACATTAAATATTATAACATATATTTAATAAAGTGATCATTCAAAATATTTATAAACTATATTAATTAGCATAAAGACTGGGTATCGATCTTATATAAATATCTAAAACTCATAAAGACTACCTACCTACTGGAAATTAATGACAAGAAATATCGCAGAGGCTTCAATGCTGAGAGGTGGTGGCTGCAAGTGGGAGGGCGGCCACCGCCAGGCAAGGGGGAATATATAGCAGAAGGCGGACCCGGGAGAAGGGGAGAAGAAAGGAAAGACTCATTAGCAGGAAACCGGGAGAAGAGTTTACAGCAGAAGAGCCTTGAGTGATCTGAGTTCTGGGCACGGAGGGACAGAGAGCCTCTGTGGAGAGCTTCTCTGGATCGGGCAACCAGGTTGCTCTGTCAGGTCGGGTGGTATTGGCCATCTCGAAATTGAATCAAAGGAGTACCAGTTCAGCAGTGGAATCGGAAGTCAGCAAGCAGCTCAGGTAGGTGCAGATTTCAGTTTATGCATTACTGTCTTTAATTAAATTCATGGTTATCTCTGGTTGCTGTAAATAGAATAATGGTTGCTACACATGGTATCAGAGCCCAGTTTCAACCCTGGAGACCTTACAGGGCCGAGAAGTTACCTTCAAACCAGCGCTTGACAGTAGAGGATACTACAGAAATCCTTTCCTGCATAGGTGCATTGGTAATTCTGCTAGATTCTGCATTTTGCACTGAATGAATGGCTTCATCCAGGAGCCTACGAGTTTCAGAAAGAAAAGCCTGTGCTGAAGCATCTATAACTGCAGCAACTTCCAATGTCTTTGCTGCTTTCTCTGCTTCTGCTATTAGCAACCTGTTCATCCATACAACCATAGCAATATATCAGAATAAAGTACATTTTCATTTGAGACCTGTCCTTTTCATGACATCCAGGTCAATTTACCATGCCTGCAGAAACAAATGAAGTTATAGAAAGCACATCTAATAGAGGAAATAGCCAAAGCATTCAAACAGAAACTTGAAATTCTCTAAAATCACCTTGCACGCACTGTAGCTTCTCTCCTTTTCAGTTCCATTGCCGTTCTATTTGCTCGGCGTTTCCTTATCATCTGCAATTTTTCCCCTGCTAATGGATCTGAATATGAAGGTGGAAACCTTTTTCTAGGACTCGTAGGTTCTTTCTTACACCTTCTAGCAACAGGATGTGTCTTAAGCCTTTGGCTTATCGCCTTTGGAGGCTTATCTCTCTTAATGGCATTTGAAGCTGTCATGTTATGTTTCTTTTCAGTTCTTACGGGTGTTCTCCAACAATTTTCTGCTAATACCTTATGCATCCCAGTTAACACATTTTGCCGATAGTCCTGGACACATTTTGCAGCCTCAGCTTCTTTGCATTCTTCAAATCCCTTGGCAAAAGGTATCGAAGGCCATCTGCCTCCAATACGTGCTCAATGTAAATGATGGCCTCCACTTTCTGTAACAGTCGGCCTATTTCTTCCTGTCCATCTTCGTGCTTTCTAATTACCGGTGTCTCTTCCTCTCCGTTCAAATCTTTCAAGATCTGTCTCTGCAACTCTAATACATCCCTTTTTGTTGAATTTAGTTTGTCAAAGAGTTCGACCTTGGAATATTTCAATCCTGTCCTCTCAACTCGTGAAAAACTGCATCCGCCAGGACGGACTTACCGATTCCTTCAGGCATTCCTCATCAATAAACCATAACACTCTGCATATTACCTCAGACGTCACACTCCCCTTGCCGCCCATTTAACCAGTGCTTACCATCGTATATGCCAACGATTATCGTAATCATTAGTCTTATTCAGATGTGCATTAACCACAGAAGTTACCATGCCGCGTTTATTATAACAGCCAAAGTTTTGTCATAAAAAAAAAAAACAGGTTGTATTGTGGAGTGGATGGGATTTGACTGTCTGAATAGTCTTTGTGTTCTAAGAGAAACACAAAAAAAAAAAGATTTAACACTGTCGAATTGATAAGAATACATTACAGTTGTTGATTTGGTAGGTTGGATAGACCCTTCGTGGAAGTATCTTAGACCAATACGTGGTTGTATAGACCCTTTGTGGAAGTATCTTAGACCAACACGTGTCTACGTAGAGGGTTCCAAAATTCATTTATAACACGTGTCTATGTAGAGGGTTCCAAAATTCATTTATATAATGTTATATAAACTATATCAAAATCACAGGTTATGAGTTAACAAACATTATACCACATTGCTTTCGGAACCAATGTGATAAAGGTCAATACATCAAATTCGTTGCATAAATGAATAACCAAAAAAATAATATATATATATATATATATATATATATATATATATGTATATATGTACTTAGTGTTGCAAGGTATGTAATATATATGGACACTTGTAAGAAAAGGTTTCAAGATATGGTATGAATTTACCATGCAACCATTTTAGTCAATGCTATGGTATTATGGCTAAGTGGGAGATATTCAATAGAATGAAACCATATATATAGTTATGTAATGGTATCAAAATTTTAATGGTAGCCACCATTATTAAAAAAAAAAAGTAAATAACGTGCAACCCACTTTCTGTTTATGACGTATGTGACGGGTTGCATTTTTGGCCGTCTGGTTAGCTATACTGCTTCTCTCTGCATGCCCATTCAGTCTTGCGCTGCTTTTAGGTGGCTGCGTAACTTTCTTTTAAGTATTCTTTGCTACATCTGCATCTTTCTTTATTATCATTATCTTAGAATCTGGAAGTCTAAAATTACATTAATTCTTTTTTTAATTCAAAAGAAAAATTAACTTTCTCTACAACGGGTCAATTTTGCCCTTGACTCTATCAAAATTGTGCAGAAAAAAAAAAAAAAAAAAAAAAAAAAAAAAAAAACTTCTACGGCCTTCTAGAACTACCACCCAGATAAGCTAAAAAAAAAAAAAAACAGTGAAAATCGAACCTGGAATAGCTGTGGGAAACTCCCAATTTTAGTCAGCGTAACACTAAATCACAGTTAGACACCCAATTATCAGTAAATGATCTATTAAAATTATATTTCATTGGTGAGTTCTGTGTACTTTTAAAAGGCATTTGTAAAAACATTCAAGAAAATTTCTTAACCAAATTCACAAATAACGAGGACACAATTTACTTTGGAATTCTGTAATTTTTTTTTTTTAGAAATTGGTCTGCGGGATTATTTAAATAGTTTTTATGATTGAAATAGATTTAATGCCATCAAAGACAAGTAAAGAATCGAAAATTCTAAAAAATTTATAGCTATAGTCTATATTTTTAAAAATTTCTATCATATTTGATCAAAATCATAATATAATTTCTGTTATTTTCCGAATAGATTGTAATCTATTAATGCTTAAATTTCACAAATGTACAAAAATTCGAATATAAAACTCGTCGCTTTAATATTCCTCGGGAAACTTCCAAAAAAATACAAAATGCTAACCAGTTCGCTAACTTAGATGGACCACGCCTGAAAACTGTTATCTACAATAGACTATCGGATTACCACGCGCTTTTTGTTCGTGTGCCATATTCATTTCATCTTTTGATTATTATTATTATTGGCGATTAATGAAGTTAGTTTACGTCATAAAACTATTTATTAGCTTACTCCATTATAAATTTTGTTGAAAATTTTTATCAACTATTTTGATTACTTAAGGAAATTACTTTTAGTGCTCCTTTTTTTTTTGGAACTTTTTCTTATATAATTTCTTTAAAACACAATTATTTTCAATAAAACTTATTCCTTTTTATTATTTCTTTGTAGCTATTTATTTCGGTCATACTCTTCTGCATTATTCATTTAGGATAGAATACCCTGCATAGGACAAGGAGGTCGCGAGACCATCCTCCTTGACCTCGGTACCAGTAAGATCCGCCTAGCGGGTAAAAATAGCAAAACTATACCCGTTTCTAAATGTATTATCGCAAAAGAGAGTTACGTATTAAAATTCGGTCGTCTACCTCATAACTTTGATAAAATTTTATTGTGTGTTCAGGAACCATTGCAAATGGTGAAGACATACGAGCGACGACGACGTGATCAGGCGGCATCACCGCCCGTAATGCCGCCGCCGTCGTCATCATCATCCCCAGCATCACCACCGAGACCTTCATCAACATCAACCACCCCAGCACCAGAGTTGGCTGTAATAATGAACTCCTTGGAAGCCTTATTAGCAACATTAAAAGAAACCACTAAGGCTAAGACCAAGGAGGAATCTCCTCATTTGGCTACCAGTTCAGCGGAACCGAAGAATTTCGAGACCAGAAGGTCGACAGAGGACATCTCTCGAGAACTTCAAAAAATCAGACTCCCGGAATTCTCAGGAGGTCGAGCAGGTGAACGCGCTGAAGCGTGGTTGGAGGGAATGAACAGATGTTTTGGGTTAAAAGAATATTCGTCCTCGGCAAAGACAAAAATTGCCGTGTTTCAACTTAGGGAAAGTGCCTTGATTTGGTGGTGAAATCTGGAGAAACAGCTGCACCTTACATCAGATAGTATTCCTTGGGAACTGTTTGAGGAAAGGTTTCGCGCAAAGTATTTACCTCCGTACTTTCAGCAACAGCAAGCAAGAGCCTTTCATACGTTAGTACAGGGAGGTAAAACGGTGGAAGAGTACGAGATAAGGTTCATGGAACTGGTAAAATACATTCATTACTTAGACTCAGATGAACGCCAGGCTGAACGATTCATTTTTGGGTTAAACCCTCGCATCCGA
>APFE031044788.1:166849-208972 GCA_000404065.3 Pinus taeda
TTTATCCTCTGAACCCTGGAGTCATGGGAGGACTGTGCGAGTCACGCTCCCCTAGACGTGTGATGATGACTGACGGATGCCTACTGGGAATCAGGTCGGTATAACCGACGCTGTTACCTTCGTGTTATGAATGGTTAGGTCAGTAAAATTGACGCCATGGCATACTCTAGTAGAGGACGGATAGGATGGGAGCAAAAGAGATTAGGGAGGATAGGATGAGTTTGAATAGCTTGGGGACCTGGGTAGAAAAGGTCATGTCCATTAAAACCTTGAACCTAAAGCTCTAACTTCGAGACGAAGTTTTCAGAAGGGGGAAGGTATGTAACAGCCCATTAATAAAAATCTTGAACTTAAAAAAACTTTATAATATTTATATATATTAAATTTTATAAAGCATATAATTAGACTTTATAATATGAAATTATAAAGCAGATCACTAAACTTTATAAACTATATGATTGAAATGTTATAAGTAAATACATAACATTAAATATTATAACATATATTTAATAAAGTGATCATTCAAAATATTTATAAACTATATTAATTAGCATAAAGACTGGGTATCGATCTTATATAAATATCTAAAACTCATAAAGACTACCTACCTACTGGAAATTAATGACAAGAAATATCGCAGAGGCTTCAATGCTGAGAGGCGGTGGCTGCAAGTGGGAGGGCGGCCACCGCCAGGCAAGGGGGAATATATAGCAGAAGGCTGACCCGGGAGAAGGGGAGAAGAAAGGAAAGACTCATTAGCAGGAAACTGGGAGAAGAGTTTACAGCAGAAGAGCCTTGAGTGATCTGAGTTCTGGGCACGGAGGGACAGAGAGCCTCTGTGGACAGCTTCTCTGGATCGGGCAACCAGGTTGCTCTGTCAGGTCGGGTGGTATTGGCCATCTCGAAATTGAATCAAAGGAGTACCAGTTCAGCAATGGAATCGGAAGTCAGCAAGCAGCTCAGGTAGGTGCAGATTTCAGTTTATGCATTACTGTCTTTAATTAAATTCATGGTTATCTCTGGTTGCTGTAAATAGAATAATGGTTGCTACATAGCACATTTCCAAGGTCCACATAGGGTTGGCCTCCCTATCCCCTTGCCCCCACCTTGGGGTCAAACCTAGAATGATGCCCAAGAAGTTGAAGCAACTAAAAAAAGAAGAAAAAGCATAATTGGCCACATTCAATAGGAAATTGTACCACAAAATGCAAAAATTGGGTGGGGGCAAAAATAATTAGCATGTGGGCAAAAGCCAATACATGAGCTCTACCCCAATCCATGACAATCACCCTGTTCCATAGGCCCTAGATGAGCCTCCTTTATCATTCAGGAACCCATGATTGTCCCAAGCCTTGGAGGGCAATGAACCGCCCTACCTTGAAAGGGGTAATCACTGCTATATCTTACAATTCATGCTCTTGTCGTTTGAGCCCCGAGCAGTTAATTAAAGAAAATTCATAAAAGGAAAAAGGCATATAAAGAAGGGTGGAAAAATCAAAGTCGGGGAACCTCATGTACCATGACTGCTCCGTCCTATACATTACATACCCAAGTGTGGGCTTCCCCTTATCTAGCCACCCCCATGCCCCATTATGTGGCCTAGGACTGCCCCTCTCATTCCTTATTCCATCTCTCTTATTTGTCACTTGTCACCCCCATTATAGGGATGTACCTTGGACATACTATCCCCTTTAAGGGTTGAAACCACCTAATAAGGTACTTGGCTAACCCCCTTTGGAGCTTGGAGACAGTAGCACATGCCCAAGCCCACTACAAAAGGGCATGCCATTATGAAGTGCCCACCCACTACAAAAGGGCATGCCATTATGAAGTGCCCACCTTGCTATCCATGATTTGTGATATGTTTCACCCGATTATTTTAATGACTGGTTGTACTGGAAACCTAGGGGACGCATTGGATCTTATGTAGGATTGTAGGTGGTTTCCATTTGGGTTTGGTTTCCCTATATGGGATCTTGAACCCCAGAGGTCTACATTGGCACATGTAGGGTGTGCATAGAGAGCCATGGGCCTCCATAGCAACAGACAACACTCCACAGATCTTCATCGATGTTCAGAGACTACTAGCAATCCACTTTTGGGATGATGGTGATATGTTTGGTACACTATGTCCAGCATGCCCTCACAGGAGCCCCACGCTCTTGGCAGGTGTCCTAGCACTTGTACGACATCGTGGCAGCATTCAGTCCACCACTTGGACCATTAAAGAGGATCTACAGGCATCTCTGATTCATATGGAGATCCATGGGCTCATGTATGTGCCCTCAGACCCACTAGGAGCACCACAGGTCTACTACTTGGAGAACATAGGGCCACACCCTTGTCCATCATATTCTAAGGAATTTATTCCTCAACATGGCACTTCAGGATACTATTGACTGTTTGGAGGGCTCTACGACATACACATACTATTATTTGGCCCCTTGTGAGGCTTATTTTTACATTTGTGAGCTAGTTTGGTGGGCTTTTCACCAATAGGGGTTATTATTTGCACATTATTTTATCATTAGGAGCTAATGTAAGCCCATAGGCTAATTCAAACTCCTTAGGAGGCTATATATTGATGTTAGATACATTCATTTGGATCATCACATGACTTGGGATCTCTCAGGGATCTACCGAGCAGCGAAAGATGCACTTTGAGCAGAAACTGAGATTTGCTCATATGCAAAAGGGGTAGCGTGTGGATCCATTCCTCGCGAAGCTTCAGGAGACCCGTCATGAGTTATCTCTTGTGGGGTCTACACCTTAAGGCTTAGAGTTGGTTAAACTGGCCCTCAATTTTGTCCCAAATGAGTGGCAAGTCTTTGTCCAGAGTATCTTGGGTAGGGCAGCTTTGTTGAATTGGGATGAGATGTGGGCAACTCTCAAACAAGAAGAGTTGAGGAGAAAGCTGGTCGAGTGCAAACTCGACGGAAGCAGCAGCAGTGGGTTGAAGCCCAAGGAGGAGGAGGATAATGCAACCCTTGCATCGAAGGGACAGCAAGAGCAAAAGAGACGTAAGAAGGACGTCTCGAAGATAAAGTGCTTCAGGTGTGGTGAGATGGGTCACTACGCAACTCAATGTCCTCTCAGGAAGAAGGACAAAGATGAGAAGCATGATCTAAAGGTTGCACCCGCAAAGATCGAAGAGGAGAAGTTCGCCATGACAGCTGAGATACCTCCAGAAGGGAGGTGGGCTGATTTGGAGTTGTAGTTCGAAGGAGCTACACATGGGCAAGATCCTTGAGGAGCCCACCTCTTGGATCATTTCCTTGCTACAGAGCCCAGATCAAAAGTAGCAGGATGGACTAGTGTCAGATGGTGCCGAGGAGTGTCAAAGAGACAGTAGCAGCGACTAGGAGCGTCAGAGACTGAACAATGCAGAGCAGAGTTGGCAGTAGTTTAGATAGCACGGAGCAGAGGTCAGTAGCAGCACAGTAGATTATGAGGGTCAATGTAGAGACTAGCAACAGTCAGGCTTCAGCATTCACATGGTATCATATTGAACACAGTTAGTTCAATAATTTGGGATGTTTTTCGGTTGTTGATGGAGTAGCAGCGACATTTTGCAGTGCAGTGGCAATTGGCAGTGGCAGTGCTAGCAGCAACACAAATGCAGCACTTGAGAGGGAGCTATAGTACAGATGCAGTGTTGACAGTGGTAGTGTCAACAGCAGTACAGTTGCACCAATAGCGTAGTAGTTGGTGGACAGCATGTCAAACATCAGTAGCGTAGAGGATGATGTTATGAAGTCAGGGTGATGCTTCAGTGGGAAGCATTGCTAGAGCACATTTCTCACTAAGAGAGAGTGTTGATTTCTGGTAGCATCGGATGTGCTCTAAGTTTCAAACTTTGCAGGGAGGCTTAGACACATGCATTGTCTAATACCCAGAAATCGTTTTGGGAAATTCCACCCGGAGACATTTTTATTAAAATAATTAATTATTTTTAATGGGACCCTAAGTTTAAACTTAGAAAATTAAAATAATTAAAGGGTATTAATATAAACTGTGGCTGAAACTTTTGGGAAAAGGCGGAGATCCATTCAATATGATCATAGCCAATGATTAGAATCTAATCTGGGTCGTTGATTGATCAACAAGAGGATTATAAGAGAAGGCTTGATGGGCACTTGAAGAACACACCGAGAGAGATCAAGGAGATCGAATTTCTCAAAGAGGGCAGCGTAGCAGTTGCTAGAGGAGTGATCGAAGAGAGCTCTTGCAGTGAGGGGCAGTCAATCCGGAAGAAGGAAGTTTTCCTGGGTCGGAGAGTATTACGCAGAGAAGGCAGAACGACGTCCAGAGAGAGGCAGACACTAGCCCACACAGAGTTGACGCAGTGGCAGTACAGGCCTTAGAGGGAGACCGAATTCCTGCTGAGGAAATCGAGTTTTAAAAGCCGTGAGTCAGGGTGTGAGACCGTGAGGCAAAGATTCGAATTTTCCAGCCAACAAAAGGTCCAGAGAAGGAGCAGCGTGATACCCAGTAGGGGTGACACAGGGACTACATGAGGCTTACGCAATTCTGCGCAGAGGGTACACAGAAGCTCCAGTTTAGTGTGATCAGACTCAGATTCTCCCAATGAAAGGGTGAGAGCACTTCACCATTCGATTTGTCCAGTTACTCTCTGTATCGAATTACTAGTTGAGCATCCAAGAATTGTACTCAGATTTACTACTGCATAATAATAAAACCCTCAGATTTGTTGCACCATCTTTCCCATATTGGGTTTTTCTGGGGACATTTGTCCAAAAATAACAGTGTTATTGTGTTGTAGTTTCTTTCTTGCTCAGTCTCTTCTTTCCGCATATAAAATAATTAAGTGAAGGTTGCAGTGTATGTATTTCAATGTTTGATGTAGGAAACTACAAATAACTTATTCATGTAAATCCAACAAGTAGGAGAAATATCATCAGTTGCTGCAATAGGGATTCCGGTTTAGGAATTTTCACAGACGCATGGGAGTAGATTTGCTACACTTCACCTGGAGGGAGATGCACAGGAGTGGTGGTATCATGGGTTGGTCACATTGGGGCATGCATCAATAACATCATATTATGAGTTTACGAGGAGGGTGGTGGAGAGATTTGACAGAAGGACCCCGAGCTACACTTCAGGGAGTTGGCCAACCTAAATTAGACAGGCAGTGTTGAGGCATACATGGCAGAGTTCCAGAGACTAGTTGGTATGGTCTCGGATGTCTCAAAGATCAGGTTGATCATGTTGTTCATTGAGGGGTTGGCAGAGTCACTACATGGTTCGATGTGATGACATAAGCCTTCCCTCTGCAGCAGGAGAGATCCTCTGGACCCTGAAACATCTGCCAAGTGTATGGTGAAAGTGTGGAGTTAATTGAGCATGGTGAACCAGGTGCATCATCCTCATCCAAAAAGGTGAAACACGAGCAATCCATGAGCGTTGTTGGGGATCATTGAAGTAATCTATGCTATGCTGGAGGCCCATGGCTCTCAACACTCACCCTACAAGTGTCAATGTGGCCCTCTAGAGGGCTAAGACTCTGTATAGGGAGACCAAGCCCCAAATGGAGACCCTACTGCATAAGATGCAATGCGTCCCCTTGCCCTCCAATACAACAAATGTGTCATGTCCCCTTCCCAAATAAATTTGTAACAGGTTTTGGTCTCTCCACAATTTTGCATAAATTTTGATGAGTAAAAGAACCCAAACGTTTTTGACTTAGGAACTTAGGAGAAAGGAAGGCTGAATTAAATTGCTAATGGAAGGTGGGGACCACCCACATGGGAAAACGCACTTGGGCACTTTGAATTGCCTTGTAGGGGAATTGAATGGCTTAGAGAGGGCCCCACGTGGGGAAAGGAAGGCCCACGCAAAATATAAGGAGGAGAATCTCCCCAATTGAGGGTATTCATTTGCACATCGAATTCACTTGTGTTGCTCAAGCTGCTTAGCTGAGTTACCTGGTTGTTTAGCATTGAGTTTCTCAAGCGGGAGACTCAAAATTTCCTTCGGGGGACTTCGAGTGCCACCCTAGGAAGGCATTTCACACTATCTTGGAGGAGAACCAGAGGAGATTAGTGGCCACACCACTTAGCCTTTGAACCAGCAGAGTGTGTTTCTGAAACATGCGAAAGGGGAACATGCAGAAATGATTGGGAGTTCATCCGGGCAGTGCTTACCGGGAAAGTTTAGGGAGTTGGAGTACAGCAGAGGATCAGCCTTTGGGAGGAGTTTGGGGGTAGGACATTGCTGCGTTTGGGCAGCTCGATTTACAGCTTTGGTGGACTGCGCAGAGGGCCATTCTAGAGTTCACGTGGGAGTTGGTGGAGAGAGCTACAGAGCTGGGTCAGCTGGGAAAAGGGAGGAAAGCCATAGGGGATAGCATCTCAGCATTTGGGACAGATTTGGAGGACCTTCCCAGCCATTTCTAGACAGGCCGAGAATTTTTAGCGTGAGGGGGAGGACATGGTCCTTGGAGGTCGATTTTCAGAGGTCTGAACTAGGCCAAACCTTTTCTAGGTTTTGGTGGGTTTTGTTGAGGAGTCGGAAGCTAAAGTTGCAGAATATTCTGAGCATAGGAAGCAAGGTTTCTATCACATCCTTTCCAGCAGGTAGCATAGATCACCTTTGGAGCAGTAGTTGGGCAACACTAGGATCATCATTTGCTCACCTAGGTTTTGTCACACTTGTCCTTGGAGACAAGTCCAGATGCACCATTCCATCACTATTGTATTTGCCCCGAAAAGATTTAATAAAATGGCTCAGATATTCTCTATTTCCATTGCTTTCATAGGTGTTTACTGATTGTATCTCATTTCTGGATGTTGGTTTGTCTATTTTCTTTGTGTATCACTAAATTTCCTAGTTATGAACATTACAAAATCATTAGAATTATCGAGTAAAAGATTTTACAAATCATAGAATCAATGGGGAATTCATGGTAGCATGCCCTTCCATAGTGGGATTTAGCATGTACCATTGTCTCCAAGCTCAATAAGGGATTTAACCAAGGACCCTATTAGGTGGTTTCGACCTTTAAAGGGGGTGGCATGTCCATGGTAGATCCATAAAGTGGAAGGTGGAAAGTGATATAATGATGGAACGGAGTGGGGGCCAAGGGAATGATTCCGGCCACATGTGATGGGACAAAGGGCAGCTATAATGAAGGAAGCCCACACCTGGGTATATGAGTGTAGGAGGGAGCAAATCATGGTACATGAGTTACCCCAACCTTTATTTTTCCACCCTTCTTCATATGCCTTTTGTGCCTTTTATTGATTTTTCTTCATAATTGCTTGGGGCTCCAGAGGATGAGCGCATGATGTGTAATATATGGCAATGGATACCCCCTTGAGGTGAGGCAGTTCATCGCCCACCAAGGGTTGGGACAATCATGGCTTCCTTAATGATGGAGGGGGATCATTCTAGGGCCCATAGGAACCAGGGTGATAGCCATGGATAAGTGGTAGAGCCCGTGTTTTGGCTTTTTCCCACTTGCTAAATTTGTATGTCCTAGCCATATTTTGCATTTTATGGTACATTTCCTATTGAGAGTGGCCAAATAATGCTTTTTCTTTTCTTTTTAGTTGCATCAACCTACAGGGCATCGTTCCAGGCCCGCCCAAGGTGTGGACAAGGGGAGAGGGAGACTAAGCCTATGTGGACCCAGTGGACACATCTGGACTCAGATGGGGAAAAATGAAGAATTGGGTTAAGATGAGTGGAGGGGGGTGATGTATATGGAGTCGGGAAACGAGACCACGCAACCAAAATCAGATTTCCCATGTAATTCCAATCGTAAATCTAATGGCCAATAAAGGAGATCCCATGGGACTAGGATACAAGGGTACCCATAAAATCGGGCAATGGAGACAAGAATTCTGACCTAACCCATTGTATTTGGTGAATCCCCTCACCAATCCATGCCCAAAAGTGCCCATTAAAAGTAAACAAAATTACTCAATCAAACTAATGACAAGGCATACCTTTGGGGTCGGGAGGCCCACCTTCAAACATACATTCGTAACAAATGGGCGAGGGACCACATGGATGGCTCAAGTGGCAGAGAAAATGGCACATCGAGCTATCTGGTAGCTACAAGGGGTTGTTGGTTGCCAACTGAGGACCATCTAGGAGAATTTGTTGTTGGTTGCCGACTGACGACCTGTTGACCCTGCCGCCTATACCTACCTACAAGTCAGTGAGAAAAGCCTTCAACCCCACAAGGTGTGGTTGGTGGCAGGGAATTCAAAGAAGGGGCTGTCACACTAATCCCAACTCTCTCCGTTTGAGCTATCTCCTAGGTTAGCTAAGAGGGGTGGTCCCTAATGAAAAGTTAAGCTAAAAACAAAGATGCGAGTTTCTAGGAGAATTGTCAGAATTAAATAGATTATTTATGTAAGATCTATAAGCAAAACCTGATATGAGCAATAGCCATTAACACATGAGATAAGCATGAAACACATAAACAACCAGTGCCTTCAAAGCGTTGCTCTTTAAGAAATGAAAATTTTTTATTGTATTTTTTATTTGCTTAGAATGAAGTCAAATGTTTTCAAATTAAAACCCAAATAACCTTGGACTTGGATTTCCAAATGGAAAGAAGTTACTTAGCTTATGCTTTAGCTTTCTTCTTCAAACTTGAATTACCTCCAGGAACACCTGTAGGACAGCAAGCAAAAGAGTTAGCATGCAAAAGAAACAGGGCCTCAAATGCTAGATAAAACCAATATGCACACAAATGAAAGAAGAAAATATGTGATAATTTTTCAAGATAGAAAATAAGCAAAGGGCTCAAGAAACCCCCTCTTGAGTAAATTTTTTGGTGTCTTATGAGATTGTTGGCTTGAACAACTTGTGGGACCTTTGATATCCTTGGAGGTGACTATTCCAACCGAAGAAGTCCTCACACTCCAATAGAGTTGGCAACCTGTCCTTAAATAAAAAGTGCTTGCAAACCAATTGTTAGTGCAAAAGAGACTTGGCATATAGAGACCAAGTTGAGCTTGTCATTGAACCGACAATGACAAGCTACAACGAGAGCACAAAATATACCAAGCCCAAAGGAGATTTGAGATAGCTGCAAATCTCTCCTCCCTAGACAATAATGCCTTCAGGCAAATGCACAAAGAAAAACAACTAGATAGCAAATGTAACATCAAATGAATAATAACATCAAACGACACAGGTATACCTCATCAACCAAAGAATGCACCACGAGAGAAGCCAGTAACCCCAAAGACTTTTATTTATTTATATGAAAGGTAAGTACAAAATCCAGCAGAGTCTCCGCAAGCAGAACAACGCGTTCTATGATATTAAAATGAGAGCTCAAGAGTCATATAAATAAGAAAATGGGAGATGATCCCAAGGAAAAATCCAATGACAAGTGGCAATCAAGTGGAGATCTCAATGCTTCAACGAATTTCCAAGTGGTTGCTTGACTGTCCAATTGCTGGAGATAACTGTTGTAAACTGATCCCTAACTGGCTGTGTATGTCTCCCATGAGAATCAGCGTTCATCCATTGGTAAACTGCTGAATATATTGAGGTTGCCATGTGTTTCCAAACCGCTGTTAATACTCTCTGTAGATTGCTGTGTGACTGCGTGGAAGCTGACAGGTAGCTGTGCGTATTTCTGATCTCAATTGATGCGTACAGGCTCTTACAATATGTTGTGTTGACTGCCTCTAAACTGCTGTGTTGACTGCCTCTAAACTGTTGTGCTGACCGCCAACGTAAACTGCTGTCCAAATCTGCGTATATACCTTTGATTGGGCCAGCGTGTATTTGCTGTTGGCTGAGTTATGCGTAGAGGCTGATATAACATGTTGAGTGGACAAGTCTGATTTGGCAGCCAATCACGTGGAAGAATTCCCTCAAATTAGAATGCTCACACCCAAATCTATCTTCAATTCTTTGCTGGCAGTATCGTTGACCATTGATGGGCCTACGTGGAGTTACAATCGGTCATGTGCGTAGAGTTCTTTTAATGAGCATGTGCATAATTGTTGTTTATATTGCCTCATACGTAGACCATGGAGAGTGAGGTGGGGTCCATTCCCCATTCACTAAACTTATCATATTTTAATTTCTCAACATTTGAATTAAATCAAAGTTATAACTTCAAAAATTCCATTGCCTCATGAACTCAACGTGGTGCCTGTTCACTGTCTTTTGACTTGCTTTGACTTGAATTTTTTATTTGAGCCTATTGTACCTTATGAAGTGGGTCCCACGTGCTTGCCACATCACCCTTGATTCTCTGTTTAACTTTCCATGTCAAAATTTGATTTATTTTGACTTTGGAAAAATTTATAAATTTTTCCAATTATTCATTTTTTGAATTTTTTCTTCATTTTTGCTACTGTCACTTGAAAAATCAGCTTTTGAGGGACTCTAAGTCATTTTTTGACCCCCAAAGTAGGCTCTAGGATAATGTTGGGCCTCTGAGGATGAATTTTCACTAGTCATACGCCCCAGACATCTCCTAAGGACACTTATTTATGCCATTACATAAAAAATAATTAAAAAATCCCGTTTTGCGGGAAATTTTTAACTATTAAAAATCCTACTTAGACCTAGCCAAATTCCACGAAATTTTTCGTGTGATCTAGTATGGTAATATACATCGACCCTAGACACTAAGATGTGTCAGGGGCTCAATCTTCAAACCGTCACCTCGGCTTTGGGGTGTGCACGAGTGAAAAAATCCAGAGAATTATCCGCCTCTGAAAAAAGAAGGGAAAAGAAGGGATAATTAACCGGATAAAAAAACACTCCAAGGTGTACTCGTTTGCTGATCGAGTCCCACATCCTAGGCCTGTTACAAATTCAAGAAACATCATACTAGCATCACTTGTTACAATTCCTCGTAGGGTGTGGAATCTGGGTACAAAGAAGAAATATGATGAGAAGATAGAAGGAGAGTTAAAAAACTCTGTTGACTGATGACATCTGATGGTACAAGTGTCCTCTGGATCATCCTTGGGCATGGAGTCTTCATATAATCATCAGGTGCCACTCTAGTGTTCAACACCTCCCATGTGGGGAAATTCCACTAAAGAACAAGAGGTGGTCCACCTCATTCTTGTGTCTTGACTTGGCTTTTACCTTGTGAGGCTTCTCACAAGACCTGCTAGATTTTGAGGCAACAAGGCCTAGAGGCCTTCCTTGTCCATTGTTCCATTGGTGCTCATAGCCCTGACAGTTCTCTTAATATCCTTTTAGAGAAAAGATGGCCAAAATGGGGGGAGATATTACAGGTGGGGGGCTACCCGAGATTTTCATAAAGGGAGGCTACATGGGAGAACATGTGTTGGGGGGTTTAAGTCTACAAGGATGGCACGGTGTTTGGTGAAAAGGGTATGCTAAAGGACTAGAGGAGGGCCATGCAAAGTTCATGACTACTCCATGAGAGAAGCACTCACTTCTTACAATGGAGGAGGTACCGGTAGGCTATGGAGAGGCAAGGGAAAGATGGCAAGTCATGTGTAGTGATGAAGGAAAGGCACTTATGGAGAGGTTTCCATTCATCATCAAACCATTTGTTCATGCTATAAGAGTTAGGAGTGGGCATATGGATGCGTTATCGAGTAGAGTGGGGATAGGAATCAAGGGTCACCTCTTCTAAGGCATTGTTGAGAGTCTCATACCTAATTATGGTTGTCTCCAGACTCTCCACTGATATGAAATGGGAGATGGGGGACAGCAACTCCTTGAGGTAGGTGGTGTGGGAGTCAACATAATCTATATCAAAAAAAAAGGTGGTGCAATGGGGCAACAGTGGTGGGGTGGCATAGCAAGGGAATGCAAAGAGGGAGAACATGAGGAGCACAAATTCTGCCAAAAATAGGGGAAAGACAAAGAAGTGTCATATGTGTGAGAGGAGGTCTTGGTTGGCTTGGACATGGTCCACCACTCACCCCCCATTTTATTGAAAGCAAGTGAAAAACCCTCAACCCTAGATGTAAAAGGAGACCATTCATTAGCAATAAAACATCCAATTTTCCAATTTGTTAAAGTTGTCTGCCATCAAATATGAGTAGCCCAGTACCCTCATCAAAATTCCTATGGAGGCCCATAGTCTCTAGCTCTATATCTTGGAGACAAAGTGCATCATTTCCTTTATTATGTAGGGACACCTATATTTTCTACCATGAGAATTGAAGTCCCCCTATTAAATGACATCTCCAATAGTGGAGTAGTGGGAGATGTTGATTTAAAGGTTGAGGAAAGGGTCTCCCTCCAAATATCTGTGAAGTGCAAAATGTGACGAGGCTAGGAGGAAATAGCATCCTACAATGTAAACATCACAAGGTAGTAGAGCACTCCAACACACCCAAACCCACAAGAACCTGGCGTGCTCATCAAAGGTCAGCAAAGATACTTGGCTTTGGAAAGAATCCTAAATGAGACAAGCAACCCCACCAAAACCTTTGACGTTATCAAAATGTGTCTCCTACTAACAATACCAAGCCTACTGGTACCCATGGATCTAAGATAGTATCTACATGGGGCTCATGTATCTCTACGAGGAAAAGGAGGCCAAAGACCCAATTGCATCATGATGTGTACTTGGTGTTAGAAAAGAAACTTCAAACTAACTCATCAAACAACTGCAAAAGTGCTTCATTATTTGGATATTGAATATTTACACAACAAGTGGATTGGAGGGGAACATTAGAACGTGTTAGAAAGTTAGAATAAAAATGTATTCTGAAGTTACTCCAAAACAAACTATCACACCGTGACAATCTTCGAAAACTTGCATTCTAAAAGAAGATAATGCTTTGAGTAGTAAATCATTAACCCCACAATCAGATAAAATAGTTACAATTTTTAGATCAAGGTCCCTATCATTAAAGAACTAGATTAGGTTAGCCACTGTTTATATAAGGCCAACTTGATATTTTGTGCAATCATATTTATTATTGGAAAATACAAGCCTTCATATTCATTTCTACAAATCCAGTATCCTTTGATTATTTAGAAGCATATTCAACTATCTCTACCCCTCTGCAAAGATCACCTAAAAGTATGGGTTTCAAGTTTCAAGTTTCAACCTAATTTAGTTTGCATTTGGCATGCTAGGGCATTACCAATAGACAGATTGGCTCCTTGGAGTACAACCAAATATTTCCTGTACTGATTTTCTACTTGACTAGGCCAAAGAGAGGCATCAGTATTTTATGATATGGATCAAACCTTTTTGTATGCAACCTGCGTTGAGATGAATAGCATTGCCTCAACCTCCTGTCACCATTGCAACATGAGAAAGTACATCAAGGATGAAATCTTATGTTATCATCATCCCAATGGTCTAATAAGACATGTTTATTGTAAGTAAGTATGATATCCACAGCTTTCACAAGTTTTCTTGCAACATGATCGAAAAGATTTTCAGCACATCTACATGGGCACGAAGTGTCAAAATCAAAAGGCAGCTTCCTCCCATCTTGTTCTGTATCCAATAACTCCGGCCGCTCGATCATAAAGGTCAACAATTGAAGAATGAGTAGTGCAAAAGTTTGTGTTACGAAATGCTTACCTTCTTCCCTGGTGCCAAGGTTGAAAGAGTATTCCTTGGTCGCACACCCCCCAGGATCATACAGTCAAGCTCCTCAAGGGTTCTAGGTAACTCCGACAGCAAGCCAATGCCCACTTCACCCCCCATGCCCTCATCCATTAGTCTAGGAAGACTCACTTAGTGTTTTGTATCACCATCCCTTAGTCTCGATTTTCTACATATGTTCTGATGATATTCTTATATAGTTTTCTTTCTTTGTATTATTTTCAGCGTTTTCTAGAAGATGCATTTCCACTCCCACACATTATATTCATATTAGTTGTACTCTTCAGTCCAATTGATCTACTTGTGCGATCACTTGTCAGTCATTAATAAAATTATTCTTATCTATCTTATCTTATCTAGATAATACAATCATCCTAAAGGGTTCCTATGTTGTAGCCGAGAAATGAGCAACGATTTCTTGCTTTCTCTGCTCTGTGTTACGCTAGGGCTTATTTTGAACGTAATCTTATTTTTCCGGGTGTCGTTTTCAGCTAAAAAACTATTTTTTGATTCCCAAGGTTCAAGCTCACGGCATTTATCCCATCTGCAAAAAAATGTTCTATAAGGGGAAGGTTTGCAAGTTTGCGGCCTCTATTGAGCCCTGCAAACAGCAGGATAATACTTCTTTTAGATAACATTGTCTTTCCTAGGCTGCCATACACTTCTTCAATTGCTTATCAAAGATTATGTTTTCACCTTCTAATACCATTAAATGAATATTGGACTACATCATATAACATACAAAATGATACTTTTTACTCTCCCCTTTGACTTTATAAACAGCAACTATAGGAATCTACTGTAAGAAAATTATATAAATAATGTTGGCAAGACCGTGCCGCGAATCATGTTCTACCCAATTACAGTAATATTTTACGAATAAACTTATGTGCAGGAGATTGAAGATCACGCTATGAGGCAGTCTCCAACCAATTGTCAGGTTGGCATGTACATCAAAAAGGTACATTTTTTACATCAAAGCGACCATCCCCGCATAATGTTAGCTAAATTTTAAAAAATTTTAAAAACCATGGAAGACGAACTCCAGCATTCCCTTTATGCTGCTGTTCTTCTGTGGTTTTTTTGGTTATGCCTCGGATTAACATGGCAGAACGAGTGCCTTTCCTCATTATGGGAATGCTACAATGGGATGTAACCAGCTTACAACCCTCTGAAGAATCTCTTGGATAAGAAATCTACGCTAATTTTTCAGCAATATCAAACAAAACACGAAAAACTACGAAAACTCTGAAGAGAAAATATCATTCTGCGGCTTCATTGGCAAAGAAAATTAGTTTGGACCATTAATAAGAGCTCCAAGGCATATATATGTACAGTATAAAAGGCAAGCTATTTTGTAAAGCAATGTCAATGGCGGGTTTGATTCATTCATTCGGCTTTTGGAAATACCTTCTGAAGGGATTGAATTACACGCTCCATATAAACGAGCTGGGAGTCGTAGGCATCGAAGGGAAAATGAACATCAATGCCTGCAACCTTGTAAACTGGCATGGTTGCAGGTGATGCTGATCGTCCCTGTTCCGTTCCTCCTCCCTTCCTTTAGCTTCTGAATGAAGTTGGAGGAACGGTGAGACGAAACCCGCCAAAATATAAATAAAAGTCAATAAAAGTTTTTCTTTTCAAACGAATAAGAGTTATTTTTTCATTCTCACCTTAATTCTATGGTAAAGGGTAGATAAATTAGTAGAGAATATGATTTTTATTGTTTTTTATAGGTTAAAATCTTATTTTCATGGAATATAAAGGAAATTTTATTGTTTTAAATAAGTCAAAGTTTTATTTAAATTATAAAGGAGGAGTTGTTATTTTTAACAGGTTAAAATGGCAAAAATATATATATATATATTATAATTTGAGAAGTTTAGAGAATAATTAGAATTTGAAGCAGTAACACTAGTAATTAAGACTTCACTTTGAGCCCATCCATGATGGTGGTAGGAGGAGGGAGCTTTAATCCCTTTTCTAAGAATGATGTGGTTAATAGAGATCCTAAGTATAATAAGTTGGTCTCTTCTTTAGATTGAGGTAAGGTTATGAGAGAACTAATATGTTCGAGAGGGGCAAGATATCTTTACAATGCATCTCTAAAGCATTTTGACCCAAAAGTGTATCAAACAAAATTATCCTCCAAACTAGCTAACAAATGCATCATGTTCACGAACTAAATCCCTAAATATGAGATTACCACTCCAAGGATTGTTGAATATATACAAAGTATGCAGAACCATGCATTTATACAGAAGTTTGTGAGAAGATGGCCATCAAATGTAACAACCATTTTTGCTACGCTTGTGTAAATGTCGCTATGTATATTTGTCTATGTGAAATTATGTACAAATGTAAAATATCGCTAAGCTAGATGAATAGACATAAATTCAGAAGTTTGGGGAGGAGGAAGAGTTGCTTGTGTTGTATTTAAGCCCATAACCACACCCACTTCATTTATTTTCCCCCATTTGTCTCCCTAACAAATTAATGGTCCGCACATCAGGCATTGAAGTTGTGTGTGGGAAATCTGCAATGAAGGATGAGACCCATGCAGCCTCCCTATCTCATGGGACATGTTGGGAAAGTCAACACACATGAGAGAAAAAAATGATAGGGGAATGAGCAGACGAAGAGGGAAAACAGGAGGCCAAATGACACATAAAACACACGAGACAAAGCAAAGCGCAGAAGGGAAGACAAGGATGTGCAAGAGTAAGAGAACACACAAAAGAGCGAGGAGGAAGCACGGAAGAGAAGAGAAGATAAGATGGCTATGAGCTAGTACTCTGTAATGGGATGTCATTCCATGTAATTTTGGTGTGGTCGATGTTATTTATCAGTGTTGGATTGCCCAATGAAGACTTAGTGGGGATATTGACTCACTTAGTGCTTGATGAGTAGCTAATAAACCTTTGGGTGTTTGCCTTGTGATCTAGGTGGATCTTAGTTTTCACCCACCTATTCCACTTGGACCCCCACCATTGTTTCTTTTAGTTTCCTTAATCGTAGCACAGTTTACTGTTTTTGGCAGTTTTTTAGGTCTTGAACTTTCGGAGCCGTTTTGAGGCTCTAGACGACGGTTTTTTTGGAAAATGGGCAAACATGAGTCTTCTTCCAACATTTAGCAAACAAAAATTGTATTCCTTAGATAGATCTTTCTAACGAGGTATTGTACGTGTCAAATGAAGATCGCATGCCAAAGTTACGACCCAGGGAAGTTAATGTACCAATTTACCCCAATGGGGTCCACAGATTTTTGGTGCTTCATCTCCTAGGGTTAGGTTTTGGGATGTTTAGGGTTTTCCATTGTTTCTCAATAATAAATATGCCTTAGAGCCTCATTATAACACAGTTTAGAAGCCATGTAGCCACTGCATCTCTTTTTAGAGATAAACTACCATTGCCTAAGCTAGTTTATTTCCATTCTACATGTAAATAGTTTTCAGTATTTGTAATTAATGAATTGAAGTTGTGTTTTCATTGTATTTTTTTGTTTTTGTTTATATTTGTATTGCATTTTGTCCTTCATAAATCTGGATCAGTGGTATCAGAGTGGTCTGCTCTTTCTTTGTCTTTCTCTGCATGTCCCCAACAAGTTCGGGGTATAAGGAGTTAGGACTCAAATTGGTTTAACCTTTGCAAGACCAACCTCGCCGACCCCGATGGCCTCCCATGGAAAAATAAAAGAAATATGAGGGAGCAAAAGATCCTTTCAAAATATTACTCGAAGAAGCCCTCGAGCAACAAAGGAATGCAGTGATGGACAACTTTGCCCAGATCCTTCGGCAGATGCCCACAGGGGACACATCTTCATCTGGCAACCACTCTAGAGGCACCACTCCCTTTAAGGTACGAGTCAACTTTGACATTCCCATATTCGAAGGCTACATAGATGCAGATGTCGTAGATAAATGGTTAAATCTGTTGGAAGGATATTTTTTGGTTCATGATTTTTCCAATAAGGAAAAGATTACTTTTGCACTCCTCAAAGCCACCCCTCATGTCAAGGACTGGTGGGAAACCTACTACGAGCAGAGGGATGAGAGGGAACCCTCACTGTTTTTAGTCGCACCCACTTGGAATTCTTTCTGAGACACCATCAAGGAACAATATTACTTTGTTGGGAGATATGAAGATAAGTACATAAAGTGGACCACACTATGACAAGGAAGGGACCAAGATGTGCCGAAGTTCACAACTATTTTTCATGCCCTTCGTACAAAGTTGAGTATCAAGGATTCTAAGCGACATATGGTACTCAAATACCATGACTGTCTATACAAATACATCTAGGACGAGATGGAGTTCCTAGACATCTCCTCGATTGGCGTCGCTTATCGATACGTTGTCAAGATCAAGTAGAAATTTAAACAGAAGAAGCGAGACTTTGGATCTGCGAATCTGAAGCAAGGGAAAGACGCCCCCAAACCACTAAATAAAGGACAAAGCCAAGGTGGGGTGACCCAGGACAACCCACCGAAGCCGCAAGAAAAGAACAACACTATGAAGACAAAGAAGGACATAGGAAAGTGGTGTGAGTTCCATAAGAGCCCCATTCACAACACAAGTGAGTGTCGAGCCAAGCAGTCACTGGTGAGTGAGCTAAAGGCTTTAGAGTTAGATGCATTTCCTGACTCTAAGTCAGAACCCAACAAGGGGAATGACAAATGGAAGCAAATTATTAATGCAGAACCCAATGCCACCATTGCCACCACTGAGATCCAGAAGATTGAGCCTGAAGATCCAAAGAAGGGGGAGCGTCTCTTCCACTCATAGATGTGGTTGAAGGGTTCTCCGTTGCAGTTCATTGTCGACAACGGAAGCCAAAAGAACCTCGTTTCAATAGAGGTCGTGAAGCGGTTGGGCCTACCGACCACACCACACCCACAATCGTACACCATCAGAGGGCTTCACCAAAGACGAGATCTCCACGTTAGACAGTAGTGTCACCTTCCCTACAACATCAAGCCATTCACGAATGAGATATTGTGTGATGTTGCTCCTCTTGAAGTTTGTGATGTATTATTAGGCCAACCATACTTGTGGAATAGTCATGTCGTGTATAAGTATAGGCCTCGCACTGTTATTATTACTTTGGGCAATAAGTTATATAGAATATCAGAGGTAGCCCCGCCTACCACCATCTCTTTGATCTCTGCTAAGCAATGCAGTGAGATCATCTCCCAGACTAGGAAATTTGTTTCATTTTTCACTTGCTCTCAAAGTAAGGGGAAGATCGCGGCCATATCCATGGCTCCTGGGAAGGGTTCCTCCATGCGGAAGAAGTGGGTGGATAAGGTCGTGGAATAATACAGGGACATATTCTCCTCACCAACAAGGGTACCCTTGCACTATCAGGTCAAGCATTTGGTCAATCTGACTCCCGGAGCACCTCTACCCAATGGGTCAATATACTATTGCTCCATTATATAAAATGAAGAAATTAAGCAACAGATCTAAGAGTTGTTGCAAAAAGGGCACATCCGACCGAGTTCCTCACCCTGTGGGAGCCTTATTGTACTAGTATAGAAGAAGGATGGGACCTGGAGGCTCTGCATTGATTATCGAGCACTAAACAAAATCACTCTCAAAAACAAGTATCCACTCCCACATATTTATGACCTTCTAGACCAACTCAAGGGGGGCAAGTATTTTAGCAAGATCGATCTGAAGTCGGGTTATCGCCAGGTTCTAATAGAGCCCGCAAATGTATGGAAGACTACCTTAAAATCTAAGGAAGGCCTTTTTGAATGGTTGGTCATGCCCTTCGGGTTGACAAATGCCCCTGCTACAATTATGAGGTTGATGAATGACATCTTGCAACCCTTCACCAACTCTTTCATCATTGTTTATCTGGATGGCATCCTCATCTTCGACAAGAGTTGGAAGGAGCACCTACAACACATTCAGCAGGTCCTTTAAACCTTGCGGCAACACAAACTATGTGCCAACTTGGAGAAATACACCTTTGGCATGAGGCAGGTCCAGTATATGGGTTACGACATAGATGAGCAAGGTGCGCATGTGGATCTGGCTAAGATTCAAGTCATTAGGTATTGGCCAACCTTGACCACTCTAACAGAGCTTCACGACTTTTTCAGCCTTGTAAATTTTTATCGAAGGCTTGTGTTAGGATTCTCCCATATCACTTAGCCTTTGAGTCAGATTACCAAGGGCAAAGTGAAAGCACAGTTTTCCTGGTTCAAGTCCCAACAGAAGGCGTTCATTGAACTAAAGCATCGCCTCTACTCTGCAGTTGTACTCACATTGTCAGACCTACAATAGCCATTTGAAATTGAGACAAATGCCTCTGACTATGTTATTGGTGCATTCCTTACCCAACATGGGCATCCAGTGGTCTATTATAGTGAGATACTCTATTATACAATTCGAACGTACTCCACCTATGATAAAGAAGTGCATTCTATCATGCAAGCTTGCTGATAATGGAAATATTATATTCTGGGGAAGGAGACTATCATCCACACCAATCACTGACCTCTTCAGTTTATACAGACATAAGGAAAGTTGCAAAATGGTTGCCATCAGAAAGTGGCTACACATTAGCAACATTTCCACTTGCACATTAAACAAAAAAAGGGTAGTACCAACCATGTTGCAAATTGCCTCAATTGACCCCTAGTTGCAGCACTAACTACTGTTCTCAACTCTTGTGGCCACGAGACCTATAGATGGCCGCAACTATACCAAAATGATCCAGAGTTTGCCACCACATACTAAATGTTAGTGGATGGAAAGCAAGTTCCCAATTTCCACCTCCATGATGCATTATTATGTTACCTGGGCCACCTTTGTGTTCTTTCAAGCGAGCGTGCCAAGTTGAATTGGGAGGCGCACTACAGTCGGGTTACAAAACACTTTGGTGTGGAGAAAACTATGGTCGTACTCCAAAAGTACTTTTATTGGCCAAAAACTCTGACAAGATGTTAGAAAATATATTAGATCCTACACTGCCTATGCCATCGCAAAGCCAACCTTCGAGAAGCAAGGCATGTACACTCCTTTGCCTACTCCCAACCAGCGTTGGGAATCCATCTCCATGGACTATCTATGTGACCTTCCTTCTACCAAGCATGGTAATGATTGTGTATTTGTGGTTGTGGATAGATTTTCTAAAATGGCTATATTGGCAGCCTGCAAGAAGAGTATCACAACAAAGGACACTACCAAACTCTTCTTTGAACGAGTATGGGTACATTTTGGGATCCCGCATAACATTATATTATATCAAGATAACATGTTCCTAAGCACATTCTAATGGAGCCTCTAGACATTATTGGACACCAAGCTCACCAAGTCGACTCCATTCCATCCCCAGACTAATGGCCAGACAGAAGTCGTCAACAGGATGATAGTGAACATACTGTGCATGTACAACTCCAAGTATCCACGAACCTGGGATGAGAGCCTTCCCTATGTGCAACACAGCTATAACAGAAATCTCCATAGCTCGATTGGTCGTAGTCCCTTTCAAGTGGGTATGGAATTTCAACCATTTTGTTTTATTGATGTTGCCATGCCTTATGCGACTACACAGGTAGAATCCACACATGTACAGTCTGAGGATAATAAATCAACTAGGCTTATTGAATGCATCCAACGCATCTTCCAATAGGTTCATGACATCTTGGAGAAGTCTAATTCCAAGTACAAGTAGCGACATTATCAACATTGAGTGTCGCACAAGTTTTAGGTGGGTTACAAAGTTTGGTTGCATTTTCAGAAAGAACGCCTTACTAGAGCTCATCAGAAGCTCAAACCACTCTGATATGGGTCTTACACCATCACTGAGGATGTGGAAGATAATGCTTTTGAGCTCAACATTCCCCCATTTCTTGGCCTGCACCCAATGTTCAATTTGGGTTGCCTTTGTCCAACTTTCCACCATTATTGGACACATTAGACATTGCAAAACAACTCACACCAACTGAGTTAAACCCAAGCTGCATGGAACAAGCCAAAATTGATCATATCATGGACACACAGATCAATAACACTCACCAGCAGAATATCCAATTATATCGGGTTGTAAAAGCTGGCCAACTCCTGCACCAAAGCAAGTGGCTCACTGGGGACCAAGTTCAGTAGAAGTTTCCCCATCCCTTGGAGGCACTCAACGCAATGGGGACCATTGCTTCCTAAGGGGGTAGGATTGATCTAGTTGGATATTGGTGGCCGTCTACCTATTCCACTTGGATCCCCACCACTGTTTCTTTTAAATTCCTTAATTTAGCACACTTTACTATTTTTGGCAGCTTTTTCTAGTCCTGAACTTTTGGAGCCGTTTTGAGACCCTAAAGGACATTTTTTGGGAAAACAAGAAAACATGAGCCTTTATTTAACATTTTTAGTTGAAAGTTATAGTCCTAGAATATATCTTTCTAACGAGGTATTGTACGCGTCAAACGAAGATCACATGCCTAAGTTACAACCCCAGGAAGTTGATGTAGCGATTTACCCCAATGGGGTCCACATACTTTTGGTGCTTCATCTCCTAGGGTTAGGTTTTTTGATGTTTAGGGTTTTCCATTATTTCTCAATAATAAATAGGCCTTGGAGGCACATTGTAACATAGTTTAGAAGACATGTAGCCGCCACATCTCTTCTCAGAGATAAGCTACCATCGCCTGAGTTAATTTGTTTCCATTTTGCATGCAAACAATTTTCAGTATTTGCTATTAATGAATTGAAGTTTTATTTTCATTATATCTTTGTGTTTTTGTTTATATTTGTATTTCATTTTGTTCTTTCATAAATTTTGAACACCTTGGGGGCTGATAAACCACTTAGAGCTTATTAAATGGGTTGATGTAACACCGGGGTGCTTGTTGGAAGGCTGATAAACCACTTAGCAAGTTGAGATTCTCAAGTGTTTATTGAAAAGGGCTCATAAACCACTAAGTGTTTGCCTTCAGGCTAATAAACCACTTAAGTGCTTTCCATGTAAGTTAATAAGCCAATTGGATAGTGGGCCCCAGACTCCTGTAGTGCTTGTTTAAAATCCAGTTGATAAACCGCCCTTAAAGAGGCATCATTCTCCTGGATTGAGAAAAACTTCACTGAGCCTTGGGTGAATGCTTGTGACCTATTTTAAAGATGTAGAAGAGTCACTATGGTGCTTACTACACGAAGCGGTTGATAAACAATATGGACAATGCACTCCCTCTCTCCTTTGGTTGACTTGATATCAATGTGAAATTCCTTTGAGTAATTAACTCCCGAGACTCTGAATCTGGCCCAAGGGTGGTTAGCTGCAAGAAATCTTGCAATGTAGTTGGCTTATCATTAGGTGGAGCATTGAAGTCCTTCCTTCAGTTGCCAAACATTCAAGTCAATCGGATAAGTGTATTTACTTATATATATATATATATATATATATAATATATATATATATATATATATTGGTACCATAGAAAACACAACAACACACTCCTTCTTCAAAAAAAGTGCAACAATAAAACACAACAAATTCATCATTTTCATTCATCTGGTCATCTCTTGTTCTTATGAATGTGTTATAAATGTGGAATAAATTCCAAACCACTCTTCTTGAAAATCATCACCTACAGCAAAAGCGCAACGATTGAGTGCAACAAATTTCACTTGCATGAGTTTGAACAAATGTTGAAGTCTCTGACCAAGTAAAATAGTTGATGGATGATGTTGACAATCACAAATAGCTTCTTAGACCTCCATACATAGGAAATAGTGCCAAAAACCCCTATCTTTTACCAAATCTTAATGCCTATGACAGTAGCACAATAAATCCCTTGTAGCCAAAACGTAACAACTCTTGTTTTACTTTCATAGCATCTAAAGTGGATGAGTAACGTGCTAAATGGGTTTTTTGAAAGCCAAGAAATGCCTTTATACTCCTCCATGTAGTCTAGAACTTCCTTCAAGTTTAATGATGACTCTTCAAGCTTAAAATGTTCAAGCACAACGCAAAAGAGAAGCACAACAACAACTTGTGATGACAAGGATATGATGTGTTATCTGATTTGACCTTACAATTTACTAAAAAGACACCATTAAATTGACTCAATGATGAAAAACCAAAAACCACTATTATCTTCACTCATGACTTGGATGACACATTAACCCTGGACTTGCTAAACCTAGATGTTCTATAACATTGACAACTTGATCTTTATTGACCACTCAAACTTTAGCATATCCTATCATAAACTGACACCAAGACTTGGTCTCACACTCTTCACAAAAACTAAGGACATGATCGGGCTATGAGATCATAACAACACTTTACAAATTGACCAGAATAATAAAAAGACAAAACTTTGACTATGATTACTATAACATGGACACTAAAAGTTTGTAAACTATCCATATTAACATTCATGTTTGATTTTATTTTTTCTTCTAAACAATCCATGTTAACATTCATTTCTCTTTTTGAGAGTGAGAGTTGTTGCACTTATTCCCACAATTTTGATATATCATGTTTCATTTCTTCCTCTTCATGCATCATAGTAGATATTTATGAGGGTTTAATGTGTATAGAATTTCTTTTCTTTGAAGGAAGTTTGGAACCAATTAATGATATCTATGCTTTACTATGCCCTTTGAATCACTTCAATCTATTTTTTCAAGCAAAATTTATCAAATTTAATAATACATACCTTTTAGAGCTTGATTTTGAGCTTTTTGATAGGATGATGTTGAAACAATTGTTTCTTTGTGATTTCAACCTCCCAATGCCTAAACTTTCTACCTATGGTAGCCCTATGTGTCCTATTTCAAACCCCACCAGTTAGACCAAGTTTGGATTTTTCAAGATAAAGTTAGGCCAAATCTCCTAAGAAGGTTGACTTATGGATTGGTTCAATAGAGTGAACTTGTACGGTATGAAATGTGTCACTATTTCAACCTTTGACACTGAAAATAATACCCAATAAACTAATGTCTATCCAATTCCAACCAATTTTTACAAAATTCAATTTGGTTGCCTGATACGAAAGTTATGATGATTTCCTCGAGATACCTATTTGAGACAGAATTCTGGAGCATACAAAAAACATAACTTATTGAACCATATCTATGAGAATATAACAAACTAAGATTGAAATTTTTTATACAATGTTCATCAATATTTGAACTCCACATGGTTAGAATTTAAGCTTTTTAAGCCTCAGAGAAAAAAAGTTATAGCAAAAAGTCCAATATTACCTGTTTGAAGCAGCGAAAACCTAGGATCCAAAGCTTTGATACCAAGTGTTATGTAACCATATCACAAAACAACAAAAAATATAGATCAATGAATTGAAATAAGCCTCTTTGAGGGGGAAGCCTCCTTTGACATCACAGGACAAAATAATTTTTAGATGATACAAATGACAATACCTCCTTGGTATGTATAAAAGTCAAAAGGGTCACAATATAATCAGGGCCTACATAACAACAATTGTGTAAGGGAACAAAACTAAAGTAGTGAGTTTATATGGGGTATGTTAGTGTCAGTCTTTCCAGCCTTCCTCCAGTGATCAAATATGCTCTTACAAAGTAATTTTGAAGTGTCAAGGTCAAATTTTGTCATTTCAGTGAGTCTTCAAGCAAAATTTGGTCACTAGGCATTAGGTCTAGGGTTTGCTCTAACTCTTTTCAAAGTTGCCCAAATGCCAATATATGTCACTATTCATCTGAGTCTATCATCATTCATAGGGTTGTCATTATCATCTCAGTGTCT
The DNA here is from genome assembly GCA_000404065.3 of Pinus taeda. Taxonomy (NCBI): domain Eukaryota; kingdom Viridiplantae; phylum Streptophyta; class Pinopsida; order Pinales; family Pinaceae; genus Pinus; species Pinus taeda. Next base: position 192,142 of record APFE031044788.1, read on the forward strand.
AATGAGTCATTTTACACCTTTTTTGTGCTTCAATTGCGCCTAGGTAAGGTCATTTCCCTCTCCTAGGGTTTTGAAGGTAATTTCTCTTGGACGGTTAAATCATCGGCAAAACTTGTTTCCTGATGTTCATACACCTTCCCCTATCCTTAAAGTACCTTACCAAATGCTTCCCATCACTGAGATTCCCCAAATTCCTCATTTTCGCACAAACCCTAGTTTCTAGCTACAACTGGCAATTTTCTAGGTTCGGCCTGTGTTTTTCCCTTTTGGACCCCTTCCCCTCAATAAATCTCTGAGATTCCACTTTCCCCTACTTCCTAACATCCCTCCCTACTTCCAAAAATTTCCCCAAGAATTTAGAAGCCCCTTATCCCCTTCATTTCGCTTCATTTCGACAAAATCCCTTGTTCCACACATCGGGATAGGTTTCACTCAAATGATGTTTCAGAGCAATCAAAGATGAATTTTGCAAAACTGAGAGAGGTTTTTGTCCAAAACATTCCAAGGAAGAAAAATCTCCTTCACTTTTTACACAGGTATCATGGTTTTAGAGAAATGTCAAAATTACAATCGCTAGATCCAAGGAGGTTGGCCAAGGCACTAAAACGACGGAAAAGGCCCGATCCCCTCCACATCTTGGCCGAGGCTTCACTCAAGGACCAAGGCACTAAATAGCCTAGCCACAGCACAAATCCCAAGAAAGTTTGAGCATTTTGGGTAAATTTTGGTTTTTTCAGGCAATTTACAGGTTTTCTCCATTAACGGGTCTCGCCCCCCGTGAGACCCTTCATCCCGGCAACTTCATTTTGCAAAAACTCAGCATTTCCAGATTTTTCATGCAAATTTACACATGATCATCAAAGGACTAGAGATTTGGTGAAGCTTTGGGCCTCCAGAAAGTCAAAAAATATGCAAAATTTGACTTTCTGCCACTTTTTTGAACTGCAGAAAGCTGTCTTGGGAGAATTGATTTTTGACAGGGAAAATGAACTCCAAATTCAAAAATTCCAGTTGGGTTGGAAAGTAGACTCACAGAAATTTCCAACAAGCCCACTTTTACTCAATTTGGCCACATGCAAGTGCCCCAAACATGGCTACAAAGGGGCGCAACCCGTGAGGCAGAATTGTCCAGAAATGCACTGTACAGCCCAAAAAACGCCGATTTGACTCAGTTTGACTTTTTGAGGTGAATGATGGTTCTCTTTGATGTAATTATGGTACTTTTTAGACACTTTTACCCTTATGTAACTCTTCTAGAAGATTCATTCGTGAAAAGGGTAAAAATTAAATGAATGAATTGGTTTCCAAGTTTATAGTGGCAAGTTGTTTTGACTGCCTAGTTTGTAGTGCTTAGTTTAGAAGTGGTTGAAACAGCTCCTAGAATAGTGAGCTCGACCCATGGAGGCAGGGAAAGAGGTTAGATCATCTATATTATGTATTTTCTTGCTCATTTTCATGGTTGGACTCTTGAGGGAGAAGCTATCATTGTATTATTTCACTGTATCTCTGCAATTTTTGGCTAAGGAAGACCAGGGTTTTGCAGTCCTCTTTGGGATTCTTGTGGATTCATGTGTTGATGGTGTGTTTCTCAATGTTCTTGTAAGTTTTGTTATGTGATTCATTTCCTTTTTTTCCTTCTGCACATTAAACAAATGAAGTGTTAAAGTAAGAATTCATGCTTGCCATGCTCTGCTTTTAGTTTGTTTAATTTCAATGTTTTCTACTGTCTAAAGAGAATTTAAAGTTATTTTTTGCTCTCTTTAGCTCTCTTTCTTTCATTCCTGACCATCCACTTTAGTAAAAGGCATCAACACTGTCTCCTACCTTTTCCCAAGGAACCCCCTGCAGAAACTGTGTCCCATCCCCGCACCCAAAATTGCCCTCTCCTCAATTTGCCACCAAAAACCCAAACCTCAATTTGCCACCAAAAACCCAAAAACCCCAAAATCAATCTTTCTGATCAGTTTACTAGCCTAATATCAGTGTTACCTTATTGGTCTTCTCATTTATTGGAGATTTTACGAGATAGACCGGAGAGAGCCTTCTCCTGCCCCGTAGGGCTAGCTACGAGGCTAAATGGTTTGATGTAGCCTTGAGGTTTACCTGTCTCAGCCTGAGGTGAAATTTCAAGTGCTAACACGTTCCATGGTGTTTTTCAAGAATGTAAAATCGATGTTTTGGACTGATGCAGTTCTGTGTGTTGTATATGTAAAGAATAGGTGTCCATCTATTGCTATTAGAAGCAAGACTCCTTAGGAAATGTGTTTCGACCACATTCCTTCGGTAAAGTGTCTCAATGTATTTGGTTCCACCTGTTATGCCTTGATACCAAAGGTACATAGAATTGGTGCAAGGATTCTTAATTGTGTCTTCTTGGGGTATTCAAATACCTCGAAAGCATACCGTCTCTATGATGAAGTTAATAAAAAGTTTGTTGTACCTAGACATGTAATCTTTCTTGAATCTTCCAAAGCTGACAATTTTGTTGAGCAAAAACTTGATCGCTTGGATAGATTCAGACATGCAAAATCATTTCAAGAATTTGATAATCAGATTCCACATCTTGAAGGGGGGATTCCTATACTAGATCAATCTATGGAATCCTCTTCTGAAGCACTCTCTCCCCCACATGAAACTCCAACCACTGATGATACTTTGAGTGATGTGACTGACATAATTGGGAGACTCAATCTTCATTCAGTCCCAACTCAGTCAACTAAGAAGCCTGGACCATCTCAGAAAGGTCCCCCAAAGTGACTGACAAAGACACTTGAAATTGTTTATCTTGACGAGGTTGGAAAGGCAGGAACAATAAATTCAACCAGGCAAAATGGAGGTGATGTAGATGATTCTGATTCATCCGTTGATATGGATGCTTCTTATGATTGTGAACTAAATTTTTCTATAGATTTTGAACTAAATTCCTTAAAAGAAGTCACTTCTCATGATGAATGGAAAGAAGTGATTCAAAAGGAGTATGATGCCTTGATAAAGAATGACACTTGGAAGTAGTTAATCCTCCATTGGGAACCAAACCAATTGACTGCAAGTGGGTCTATAAGAACAAGTATAAAGCTAATGGCTCACTTGAAAATCACGAAGCTAGGCTTGTGGTAAAAGGTGTTGCACAAAAGTAAGGGGTCGATTATGAGGAGACTTCCCCCCCACAAAAAAATGGACTACCATCCAGACACTCTTTTCCTTAGCAACTTAGAATCGTTGGAAAGTCAAATGGATGTAAAAATTGCTTTCTTGAATGGAGCTCTGAAAGAGAATGTTTTTATGTCCCAACCTGAAGAATTTGTTGTGAAACGACATGAACATAAAGTATGAAAACTTGTGAAATCCTTTTATGGCCTCTAGCAAGCACCATGAGCTTGGTATGAAAAGTTAACTGAGCATCTTCTCAAACTCAACTTCAAACATTATAATCTTGATTATGCAACTTTGTTTGTTAAGAAAGTTGGAGAAATGGTTGTATATCTTGTGGTATATGTAGATGATATTTTGATGACAGGGAACAATGGTGGCTAAATTGCATCCATAAAGAAGGAATTGAGGAAAGGTTTTGAAATGACTTACTTGGGCTATGTTCACTACTATCTTGGTATTGAAGTAACTCAAAATCTGAAGACTATACTCCTCTCTCAAAAGAACTACATTGGAGATCTGTTGAACAAGTTTGGCATGGCTGAGTGTAATCCTCTGACTACTCCAATGGAACAAAACTTAAATCTCACATCTATCGAAGGAAAAGAATTTGATGATGCAACAAAGTATAGACAACTTGTAGGAAGTCTCAACTACTTGACTACTACTAGACCAGACATTTTGTTTGTTGTTGGAATCCTCTCCAGGTTTATGCAATATCCTTGTGAGGGACATTGGTCTGCTACAAAACAAGTTCTAAATTACATGAATGGAACCCAATACTTTGGACTCAAGTATACATAGGTGGGTGACTTCAGCTTGATTGGATACTTTGATTCAGACTTCGATGGAGATGAAGAAACTAAGGTATCTACTTCAGGTTATGCTATGAGTCTTAGATGAAGAGATGTATTCTAGAGATGACATAAACAATGAGTTCCAACAGATTCCACAACAGAGGAAAAATATGTGGCAACAGTTGAGGCAAAAAAAGAAATTGTCTGGCTCAGGAAAATTATGGAAGATTTGTAGGTAAAACAAGGACATTCAACTCCACTCATGATTGACAAAACCTTTGCAATAAAGTTGGCAAAGAACCCAAAGTTCCATGATGGAACGAAGCACATCAATACAAAATACCATCTGATTCGACATCATGTTGAGGCCAAGACAATCCATCTATGCCATTGTTCCACTAATGAGTAGATTGCAGACATCTTCACCAAAGCACTTGGAAGAGAAAAGTTTGAAAGATTCAGAATGATGCTTGGACTCACCAACATCTTGATCCAAGTGGATATTCATGGCCACCCACCTATTGCACTTGGAACCCCACCATTGTTTCTTTCAGTTTTTCAGTTTCCTTATTTGTAGCACAATTTACTATTTTTGGTAGTTTTTCGGGTCATGAACTTCCGGAGCTGTTTTGAGGCCCTAATCGATGTTTTTTGGGAAAGTTATGAGAAAAATGGGTAATGGATCAATGATTATCACTCATAAGTTGTAGTCCTTGAATAGATCTTTCTAATGAGGTATTGTGTCTGTCAAATGAAGATCGTATGCCAAAGTTATGACCTCGGGAAGTTGATGGACCAATTTACCCAAACTGGGCCCATAGTTTGGCGCTTCATCTCCTAGGGTTGGGTTTTTGGATGTTTAGGGTTTTCCATTGTTTATCAACAATAAATAGGCCTTCGAGCCTATAACATAGTTCAGAGGTATGTAGCCGCCACATCTCTTCTCAGAGATAAGCTACCATCGCCCGAGCTAGTCTTATTTCCATTTTGTTTATAAGCGTATTTCAGTATTTGATATTAATGAAATGAAGTGTTATTTCTAATACATCTTTGTATTTATGGTTATATTTGTAATTTTTTGCATTCCTGTTTAAATCTGGATCAGTGGTACCAGAGCGATTTTCTCTTTCTCTATTTTTCTTTGCATGTCCCCAATGAGGTCGGGATATAAGGAGTTAGGGCATGAACTGGTTGAACCTTTGCAAGACTAGCCTTGAAAATCCCGACGACCTCCCATGGTGGATGAAAAGAAAGGTGAGGGGGTAGGATATCCTATCAAAATATTTCTCGAAGAAGCCCTCGAGCGACAAAGGAATGTGATGATGAACAACTTTTCCTAGATTCTTTAGCATCTACCCAAGGGCGACGCATCTACTTCAGGCAGCTACTTTGGAAGTGCCACACCCTTTAAGGTACACTTAACTTTGACATTCCCATATTTGAGGGTTAGATAGATGCATATGCTGTAGATAAATGGTTAAATATGCTAGAAGGATTTTTTTTCGTTCATGATTTTTCCAGCCTGGAAAATATCACTTTTACACTTCTCAAAGTAGCCCCCCATGTCAAGGACTAGTGCAAAACCTACTGTGAGTAGAAGGATGAAAGTACGAACTCGCTGTTTTTAGCCACACCCACTTGGAACTCATTTCGGGATGCCATCAAGGAGTACTACTACCATGTCTGGAGCTATGAGGATAAACACATAAAGTATATAACGTTGCAACAGGGAAAGGACCAAGATGTGCCAAAGTTTACCAATGTTTTTCATACCCTTCGCATGAAGTTGGGTATCAAGGATTCTGAGAAGCATTTGGTTCTCAAGTACCGTAGCTTCTTGCATAGGTACATCTAGGATGAGATGGAATTCTTGGACATCTCCTCGCTCAGCACTGCATACTGATATGCGGTCAAGATCGAGAAAAGTTTAAACAGATCAAGAAGTGAGACATTGGATTTGCGAATCCAAAGAAAGGGAAAGGTGCCTGCAAACCGTAGAACAAAAGACAAAGCCAAGGTGGGGTGGCCCAGGACAGCCCACCAAAGCCAAAAGCAAAGAACCACACCGCGAAGTCAAAGAAGGACATGGGAAAGTGGTGTGAGCTCCATACGATCTCCACTCACAACACAAGTGAGTGTTGGGTCAAGCAGTCATTGGTGGCTGAGCTAAAGGCTTTAGAATTAGATGCATGTTCCGACTCTGAGTTAGAACCTAACAAGGGGAATGAAAAAGGGAAGCATATTATCGATGCGGAGCCCAACACCACTGTCACCACCACGAATATCCAGAAGGAGGAACCCGAAGATCCAGAGGAGGAGGAGCGCCTCTTTCACTCCCAAATGTGGGTAAAGGGTTCCCAACTATAGTTCATTATCGATAGTGGGAGCCGAAAGAAACTCATTTTGGTAGAGTTAGTGAAGTGGTTGGGGTTACCAACCTTAACACATCCACAACCGTACACTATCTGGTGGCTTCACCAAAGACGAGATCTTTGCGTGAGCTAGCAGTGTCGCCTTCCATACAACATCAAGCCCTTCATGGATGAGGTATTATGTGACGTTGCTCCCTTTGATATTTGTGATGTATTATTAGGCCAACCATACTTATGGAAGTGACATGCTATGCATGAGTCGATGCCTCGTGTTGTTATTGTTACATTGGGAAATAAGTTGTACAATATACCAGAGGTAGCACCACCTACTGCCATCTCTTTGGTTACTGCAAAACAATGTAGTAAGCTCATTTCTAAACCCGAGATTTCTTTTTTCCTGACGATATGCCCTAAGGGAAAGAAGAAGACGATGGCCACGACCTCCAGATAGGGCCCCTCCGCACGACAACAACATATGGACAAGGTCATGGAGGAGTACGAGGACATCTTCACCTCCCCCACAAGGGTGCCTCTGCACTGTTAGGTCAAGCATTCCAACGATCTGACCCTAGGTTCACCGATGCCCAATGGACCAATCTATTGGTGCTCCATTATGGAGAACGACAAAATCAAGTGGCAAATTTAGGAGCTACTGCAGAAAGGTCACATGCGTTCAAGTTCATTGCCCTGTGGGAGCCCAATCATGTTGGTACAGAAGAAGGATGGGGCTTGGAGACTTTGTATTGACTATCGGGCACTGAATAAGATCACTGTCCAGAATAGGTACTCGATCACACAGATTGATGAAATTGTGGACCAACTGAAGGGGGGAAATATTTCAGCAAGATCGACTTGAAGTCCGACTATCAATAGGTACCAATCAAACCCTCCGATGTGTGGAAGACTGCCTTCAAAGACAACGAGGGCCTTTTCGAATGGTTGGTTATGCCTTTTGTGTTGACGAATGCTCCTACAACCTTCATGAGGCTAATGGATGACATCTTGCGGGAATTCACCAACTCATTTATAGTGGTATACTTGGATGAGATCCTGATCTTCAGCTAGAGTTGGGAAGAGCACCTCCACCACATCTGACAGGTTCTCCAAACACTGCGACAACACAATCTATGTGCCAATTTGGAGAAATACACTTTTGGCATGACCCAAGTTTAGTATTTGGAATGCATTATTGATGAACAAGGGGTGCATGTGGATCCAATCAAGATCCATGTCATTCGGGATTGGCCAGCCCCAACCACTTTGACAGAGCTCCGTAGCTTTTTGGGTCTTGCCAATTCCTACCATAGGCTTGTGTTGGGATTCTCTCATATCACTTGGCCCTTGAGTCAAGTCACCAAGGGAGGAGTGAAAGAAAAATTATTTTGGTCTAAATCTCAATAGAAGGCATTCGTAGAGTTGAAACATCACCTCTGCTCTACACCAGTGCTCACTTTACCAGACCTGCAATAGCCATTTGAGATCGAGACCGATGCCTCTGACTATGCTATTATGGCAGTCCTTACTCAATAGGGGCATCCAGTGATATATCAAAGTGAGACACTTTCAGACACAGTCCCAAAGTATCCCACTTATGACAAAGAGATGTATTCCATTATGTAGGTCTGCCGACAATGGAAGTATTACATTTTGGGGAAGGAAATGGTCATCCACATAGACCATCGGCCCTTACAATTCATATAGATGCAAGGGAAGTTACAGAATGATCAGCATCAAAAGTGGTTCAGATACCTGCAACAGTTCCATTTGAATATCAAGTATAAGAAGGGTAGCACCGATAATGTTGCAGACTACCTCAGTCGACCACTGATCATGGTGTTAACCACCGTGCTCAACTCTTGTGAGTAAGAGACTTTTGATTGGCCACTTCTCTACAAAAGTGACCCAAAGCTTGAATACACATACCAGATGATCTTGGAGGGTCAGGAAGTTCCAAATTTTCACCTCCAGGATGCCCTGTTATGCCACCTAGGACACCTTTGTGTTCCTTCAAGTGAGCGAGCCAAGATGATTTTGGAAGCGCACTATAGTTAGGCTGTTGGAAATTTTTGGGTCGAGAAAATAGTGGCAGTACTGTAGAAGTATTTCTACTCGTTGAATCTTCAACAGGATGTCGGGAAGTACATCAGATCCTGTACTACCTGTGCCATTTCCAAACTGACCATCAAGAAGCAAGGCCTCTATAATCCATTTCCTAACCCTAGTCGACCTTGGGAATCCATCTCCATGGATTACATGTTGGGCCTTCCTTCTACTAAGCATGGAAACGACTGTGTTTTTGTGGTCGTCGACATATTCTTGAAGATAGCCATTCTGGCAGCCTGCAAGAAGAATATCACAACGAAAGCCACTCCTAAACTCTTCTTTGAACAAGTGTGGGTACACTTTGGGATCCCACAGTTTATCATCTCAGATAGGGATAGCTGGTTCCTCAGTACATTTTGGTCCAGTCTCTGCTCGATGCTAGACACCAAGCTCACTAAGTCCACAATTTTCCATCCCCAAACTAATGGCCAGACAGATGTCATCAACAGGATGATCGTACACATTCTGTGCATGTACAACTCAAAGCGTCCATGCACGTGGGATGAGAGAATTCCCTATGTCTAGCACAAATATAACCGAGCTCTCCATAGCTTGACTGGCCACAACGCTTTTCAGGTGGGCATGGGATTCCAGCCACTATGTCCCATTGATGTGGCCATACCATTTGCAGCTACTCAGGTGGATTGGCCCATGTCCAATCGGAGGCCAATAAGGCAAACAACTTCATTGAGCACATTTAGCATATCTGCCAGTAGGTCCATGAAATTCTTGATAAATCAAATGCCAAGTACAAGAAGCGACATGATCAACATCGGGTGCCACACAAGTTTCAGGTAGGTGACAAAGTCTGGTTGCATTTGTAGAAGGAACGCCTTACCGGAGCCTATCGAAAACTCAAACCACTCCGATATGGTACTTACACCATTACCAAGGTTGTGGGAAAAAATGCATTTGAGCTTAGGATTCCCCCATTCCTTGGCCAACACCTAGTGTTCAATGTGGACCACCTTCGACCATACTTCCCACTATTGTTGGACACATTAGACATTGCAAAACAACTCACACCTACAGAGTTAAATCCAGATTGCACAGAGCAAGCCACAACTGATCAGATCATGGACACGGAGATCAAGAGCACCCGACATCAAAGGATTCAACTATATCGAGTTGAAAAAGTAGGCCAACTCCTTCACCAGGGTAAGTGGATCACCAGGGACCAAGTTTAGCAGAAGTTTCCTCATCTCATGGAGGAACTCAACGCAATGGGGACCATTGCTTCCTAAGGGGAGAGGAATGATCTAGGTGGATATTGGTGGCCACCCGCCTATTCCACTTGGACCCCCACCATTATTTGTTTCAGTTTTTAAGTTTCCCTATTTGTAGCACAATTTACTATTTTTAGTATTTTTTCGGGTCCTGAACTTCCGGAGTCGCTTTGAGGTCCTAAATGACGTTTTTTGGGAAAAAAATGGAGCAAAATGGGTTAGAAATTGTTGTTTCTCACTCAAACGTTGTAGTCCTCAGATAGATCTTTCTAATGAGGTATTGTGCATGTCAAACGAAGATTGTATGCCAAAGTTATGACCCCGGGAAGTTGATGTACCAATTTACCCAAATGGGGCCTATAGTTTGGTGCTTCATCTCCTAGGGTTAGGTTTTTGGATGTTTAGGGTTTTCCATTGTTTCTCAACAATAAAAAGGCCTTTGAGCCTCATTGTAACATAGTTTAGAGGCATGTAGCCACTGCATCTCCTCTCAGAGATAATCTACCATCACCCGAGCTAGTCTTATTTCCATTCTGTTTGTAAACATATTTTAGTATTTGATATTAATGAAATGAAGTGTTATTTCTATTGCGTCTTTGTATTTATAGTTATATTTGTAATTTGTTACGTTCTTGTTAAATCTAGATCACATCCCTTCTGATTGAATGGGGGAATGTTGACACCTAATCATTGGGATTGGGTGAGCACTTGTAAATAATATAAATAGTAAATAATGGAAAATGAAGAGTGATCGAGAGGTGAAGTCCAAGAGTCACTCCCTCATGTATATAACCATGAGTAATCTTAATGAATAAACACAATTGATTTGAGGAGTTACCTTTTAGCATGACACAATTATTTTCCTTGATTTTTCTCCTCACATGCAACCTATGACGTTTCACCTCCCTTTTCTCCTAATTTCCATTATTTTCATAAATAAATGTGCCAAAATGCCACTTTTCCTTTCCAAAGCCTTTGCCATTACCTTTCCCAGTTTCCTTAGCCATTAATCAATCACCAGTGATCCCCATGACTATTATTTTACCCAACATTCAGCTTGGAAGAAGTGTCCCATCAACGGTGGTTATTGTTTTTCCTTTATTAACTTTTATATGGATTTTGATTAGGGTTGTTATAGACTTGTCTTACGTTTTAGTTTTTTTGTCTTTAGTTATTAGGTTTCATATTTACACATCTTCCCCTCCCCTCCTTCTCTTAAACCATTTTGTCTTGATGATGGGTCTTATTATGGACTTGAAACATAGACTCAAAATAATTATATTGGTTTTTGATCTTCTAGAATTTAACTGTGTATAGATTTTAGAATCAAATTCTTCAAATTATAACTACAACATAAGCATAGAAACCATAATATTATTAATAAAAAAAATCAAAGAATACCATTTTTGAACATAAAATATTAAACAACAATAAGAAGTATATCTTAATAAACAACAAAAAACCATTAAACTATAGGAAGCAGATCCCTCAATAAACATTATATTTTGGAAAACATGTATATGTGAAATTGCATAATTTGGTAGTTTTTAGTGAAAAGATAAAATTCAACCTTCTCCATAAGATGTGATGATCCAGGTGGATTTTGGTGGCCACCCACCTATCCCACTTGGATCCCCACAACTGTCTCTTTCAATTTTTTTAGTTTCCTTAATTGTAGCACAATTTACTATTTTTAGCAGTTTTTCGGGTCTTGAAATTCTAGAGCCGTTTTAAGGCCTTAAACGATGGTTTTTTGGAAATATGGGAGGAACATTGGTCAATGGATGAATGTTTCTCTTCCCAAAGTTGTAGTTCTTGGATAGATCTTTTTAACGAGCTATTGTACTCGTCAAACGGAGATCGTATGCCAAAGTTACGCCCCCAGGAAGTTGATGTACCAATTTACCCAAACAGGGTCCACAGTTTGGCGGTTCATTTTCTGGGGTTATGTTTTTGGATGTTTAGGGTTTTCCATTGTTTCTCAATAATAAATAGGCCTTCGAGCCTCATTTTAATATAGTTCAGAGGCATGTAGCTGCCACATCTCTTCTTAGAGATAAGCTACCATCGCCCTAGCTAGTTTATTTCCATTTCTGTTTGTAAGCATATTTTATTATTTTACAGTAATGAAATGAAGTATTATTTCTTCTCCATCTCTAGATGTATGGTTGTATCTGTAATTTGTTGTGTTCCCGTTTAAATCTGAATTAGTGGTATTAGAGCGGTTTGTTTTTTTCTCTGTTTTTCTTTGCATGTCCCCAACGAGGTTAGGATATAAGGAGCTAGGGCTCGATCTAGTTGAAACTTTGCAAGAGCAGCCTCGCAAACCCTGATGGCCTCCCATGGCAGATGAAAAGAAAGACTAGGGGGTATGAGATCCTATCAAAGTCTTGCTCAAAGAAGCCCTCGAGCGACAAAGGAACACGATGATGGAAAACTTTGCTCAGATCCTTCAACGGGGGCGACGCATCTACTTCCAGTAGATACTCTGGAAACACCACACCCTTTAAGGTACATGTTAATTTTGAAATCCCCCTATTCGAGGGTCAGATATATGTAGATGCCGTAGATAAATGGTTAAATTTGCTAGAAGGGTATTTTTCTGTTCATGATTTTTTCATTTGGGAAAAGATTATTTTTTCTCTTCTCAAAGCAACTCCCCACATCAAGGACTGGTGGGAAACCTACTGCGAGCAGAAGGATGAAAGTACAAGCTCACTATTTTCAGCTGCTCCCACTTGGAATTCATTCTAGGATACCATCAAGGAGCAGTACTACCCTGTCAAAAGCTATGAGGACAAATACATAAAGTGGACCACGCTATGGCAGGGAAGGGACCAAGATGTGCCGGAGTTCACAAACATTTTTCATACCCTTCGCACACAGTTGGGTATCAAGGATTTTGAGCTGCATTTGGTACTCAAATACCGTGGCTTCCTACAAAAATACATCCAGGAAGAGATGGAGTTGCTGAACATCTCCTCGCTCGGCACGGTGTATCGATACACTGTCAAAATTAAGCAAAAGTTTAAACAGAAGAATTGAGACTTTGGATCTGTGAATCTGAAGCAAGGGAAAGGCTTCCCCAAATCACAGAACCAAGGACAAAGCCAAGACGGGGCAGCCCAAGGCAACTCGTCGAAGCTACAAGAAAAGAAAAACACCACGAAGTCAAAGAAGTACACAGGAAAGTGGTGTGAGTTCCACAAGAGCCCCACTCATAACACAAGTGAGTGTTAGACCAAGCAATCACTGGTAGCAGAGTTGAAGGCTTTAGAATCAGATGCATGTTCCAACCTTGAGTTAGAACCTGACAAGGGGAATGAAAAAAGGAAGCAAATCATTGATGTAAAGCCCAATGCCACTGTTGCCACTAGTAAGGTCTAGAAGAATGAGCCCGAAGATCCAGAGGAGGGGGAGTGTCTTTTCCATTCACAAATGTGGGTGAAGGGTTCACTGTTGCAATTCATTATCGATTGTGTCAGGAAAAATAACCTCATTTTAGCAGAGGTCGTGAAGGGGTTGGGCCTACTGGCTACATGACAACCGCAGTCAGATAGTACCTGGTGGCTTCACCAAGGATGAGATCTCTGAGTTCGCCAATAGTGTCTCATTCCCTATAGCATCAAACCCTTCACAGACGAGGTATTGCGTGATGTCGCACCTCTAAAAGTTTGTGATGTATTACTAGGCCATTCATACTTATGGAGGCGACATGTTGTGTATGAGTCAAGGCCTTACGCTGTCATTATTTCTTTGTGTAATTAATTATACAGGATACTGGAGGTAGCCCCACTTACTGCCACCTCTTTGATCGCTGAAAAGAAAGGCAACAAGCTCATTTGCCAGACTAGGAAATTCATTGTCTGTTTGGTTCGCTCCCAAATTAAGGGGAAGATTGTCGCCACATCCATGACCCCTGCGAAGGGTTCCTCCACGAAGCAGTAGCAGTATCAGATGGATACGGTCATGAAAATAGATAGGAACATCTTCTCCTCACCCACGGGGACACCATTGCACTATCAGGTACCACACAAGTTTCAAGTGGGAAAAAAAGCTTGGTTGCATCTATAGAAAGAACACCTTATAAGAGCCCATCAGAAGCTCAGACATGGTCCTTACACTAGTACCAAGGCTTTGGGAAAAAATTATTTGGAGCACATCATTCCCCCATTTCTTAGCTTGCACTGAGTGTTCAATGTGGACCATCGTCGACCATGCTCCCCACCATTATTGGACACAACAAAGGTTGCAAAACAACTCACCATGGACCAAGTTCAACAGATGGAGGAACTCAACACAATGGGGACCATTGCTTCCTAAGGGGGGAGGAATGATTTAGGTGGATGTTGGTGTCACCCACCTATCCCAATTGGACCCCCACAACTGTCTCTTTCAGTTTTTTCAATTTCCTTAATTGTAGCACAATGTACTATTTTTAGCAGTTTATCAGGTCCTGAACTTCCAAAGCCATTTTGAGTCCCTAAACGATGTTATTTTTGAAATATGGGAGCAACATGGGGCCATGGATTGACATTTCCCTTCCCAAAGTGGCAGTGCTCGGATAGATATTTCTAACAAGCTATTGTATGCATCAAATGGATATTGTATGCCAATGTGACGACACTAGGAATTTGATGTACCAATTTACCTAAACAGGGCTCACAATTTGGTGGTTCATCTTCTAGGGTTAGGTTTTTGGATTTTTAGGGTTTTCCATTATTTCTCAACAATAAATAGGCCTTCGAGCCTCATTGTAACACAGTTCAGAGGCATGCAACTGTCACATCTCTTCTCAGAGATAAGCTACCATCGCCCTAGCTAGTTTATTTCCATTTCTGTTTGTAAGCATGTTTCAGTATTTTACAGTAATGAAATGAAGTATTATTTCTACTGCATCTCTATATGTATGGTTATATTTGTAATTTTTTGCGTTCCTGTTTAAATCTGAATCAATGGTATCAAAGAGGTCTTCTTTTTTCTCTGTTTTTCTTTACATGTCCCCAACGAGGTCAGGATATAATGAGCTAGGGCTCGATCTAGTTGAACCTTTTCAAGATCAACCTCGCAAATCCCGATGGCCTCCCATGGAGGATGAATCAAAGTCTTGCTCAAAGAATCCCTCGAGTGACAAAGGAACGCGATGATGGAAACTTTGTCCAGATCCTTCAACGACTACCCTGGGGTGACACATCTACTTCCAACAGCTACTCTAGAAACACCACATCCTTTAAGATACAAATTAATTTTGAAATCCCCATATTTGAGAGTCAGATAGATGCATATGTCATAGATAAAAGGTTAAATCTGCTAGAAGGGTATTTTTCTGTTCATGCTTTTTCCAGTCAGGAAAATATTATTTTCGTTCTTCTCAAAGTAGCCCCACACGTCAAAGACTGGTGGGAAACCTACTGCGAGAAGAAGGATGAAAGCATGGGTTCACCATTTTCAGCCGCACCTGCTTGGAATTCATTCTGGGATGGCATCAAGGAGAAGTACTACCCTGTCAAAAGCTATGAGGACAAATACATAAAGTGGACCATGCTGTAGCAGGGAAGGGACCAAGATGTGCCAGAGTTCACAAAAATTTTTCATACCCTTCACACATAGTTGGGTATCAAGGATTATGAGCTACATTTAGTACTCAAATACTGCGGCTGCCTACACAAATACATCCAGGAAGAGATGGAGTTCCTAAACATATCCTCGGTTGGCACGACGTACCGATACACTATCAAAATCGAGAAAAAGTTTAAACAGAAGAAGCGAGACTTTGGATATGTGAATCCAAAGCAAGGGAAAGGCTTCCCCAAATAACAGAACTAAGGACAAAGCCAAGATGAGGCAACCCAAGATAACCCGTCAAAACTACAAGAAAAGAAAAACACCACAATGTCGAAGAAGGACACAGGAAAGTGGTGTGAGTTCCACAAGAGCCCCACTCATAACACAAGTGAGTGTCAAACCAAGCAATCGCTAGTGGCTGAGTTGAAGGCTTTAGAATCAGATGCATGTTTTGACCTTGAGTCAGAACCAGACAAGGGGAATGGAAAAGGGAAGAAAATCATTGATGCGGAGCCTAGCGCCACTGTTGCCACCACCAAGGTCGAGAAGAATGAGCCCGAAAATCCAGAGGAGGGGGAGCGTCTTTTCCACTCACAGATATGGGTGAAGGGTTTGATGCTATAATTCATTATCGATAGTGGTAGCCAAAAGAACCTCATTTCAGCAAAGGTCGTGAAGCAGTTGGGCCTACCAACTACACCACACCCGCAACCATACAGTATCAAGTGGCTTCACCAAGGACGAGATATTCGAGTTCGCTAGTAGTGCCGCCTTCCTTACAGCATCAAACCCTTCACAAACAAGGTATTCTGTGATGTTACCCCTCTATATGTTTGTGATGTATTATTAAGCCAACCATACTTGTGGAGGTGACATGCTGTGTTTGAGTCAAGGCCTCACACTGTCATTATTTCTTTGTGTAATTCATTATATAGGATACCAGAGGTAGTCCCACCTACCACCATCTCTTTGATTGCTGCTAATAAAGGCAACAAGCTCATCTCCCAGACTAGGAAATTCATTTTCTCTCTGGTTCACTCCCAAAGTAAGGGGAAGATCATCACCACATCCATGAACCCCACGAAGGGTTCCTCCATGCACCAACAATAGTAGCAGATGGATATGGTCATGAAAATAGACAGGAACATCTTCTCCTCACCCACAAGGACGCCGTTGCACTATCAAGTACCACACAAGTTTCAAGTGGGTAATAAAGTTTGGTTGCATCTATAGAAAGAACACCTTATAAGAGACCATCAGAAGCTCAGACCACTCTGACATGGTCCTTACACCAGTACTAAGGTTGCGGGAAATAATGCTTTAGAGAATAACATTCCCCCATTTCTTAGCTTGCACCAAGTGTTCAATGTGGACTGTCGTTGACCATGCTTCCCACCATTACTAGACACAACAGAGGTTGTAGAACAACTCACCACGGACCAAGTTCAGCAGATGGAGGAACTCAACACAATGGGTACCATTGATTCCTAAGGGGGGAGGAACAATATAAGTGGATGTTGGTGCCACCCACCTATCCTAATTGGACCCCCACAACTATCTCTTTTAGTTTTTTTAATTTCCTTAATTGTAGCACAATTTACTATTTTTAGCATCTTTT
>APFE031044788.1:209040-219901 GCA_000404065.3 Pinus taeda
GGGGGAGATTGTTGGCATTATGATGCATGTGTTGTACTTGATGGCAACCAACTCGTAGAAGATCAACTCACTTATATATATCTAGATGAATCTACGGAAGAGATATCAGATGTCACAGAATGCATGGGATGCTGGACAACTCAAAGGAATCAGATGACAGTTCTCAGTATGACAAGTTAGCTTTGCCATCAAGTCCAAAGGGGGAGATTATTGGCATTATGATATATATGTTGTACTTTATGGCAACTCACTCATCTCAGATGATAAATTATATTGCAGAGAAAAGTTCACACACTTTCATGAAGAGAAAAATTCCTTTCATGCAGAGAAAAGTTCCTTTCATGCAGAGAAAAGTTCATGCACTTTCATGCACAGCAAAGTTCATGCACTTTCATGCAGAGAAAAGCGCACACACATGGGAAATCTTATGGTTGGTTCATTGTATTAGTCTGACACTTTTTAATCCTATGGTTTTTGTCCGTGGTATTGCATCCAAAAGATTTGAACCCAAGTATTGGGCCCGTGGTATTGTTTTGTTATGGTTTTGGACCATGGTATTGAGTAAGGCCTAAGGCTATAAAAGGAGAAGAAGATCATTAGGCAAAGGCATGGAAAAAGACTTGAATATCTGATGTAGTATGAGATCCAGTATGCAGGATATGGGTTATGATGCATTGCTTGATCTCAGCTAAGGAGGGATCTCACCGGTGGATGGAGAACAAGATCTAAGGATAGATCGGGATCAAATGGCTTGAAATGAATCATCTTTATATGGTTTGATCATGAATAGACTAGATCTGAATTATTGATGCATGTTTTATTGTACGCATGTTATGATTTGGGTATGACTGATGTCTGAAATAGCCGCAAAGTCATGATTGAATATGTATAGATCTGTACACGAGTTGGCTTTGGCGAAAGCACATATATACGCGGGTTTGATTCATTGTAGTAGCGTATACATAATGAAGTATGATGTTTGAAGTTGCAGTTGGGTTTGATTGTTATTGCAGAGTTCTGTAGTCTGCTCTGTGTTCTGGTGACTGTGTTGTTGACAGGGTTTCAATGTTTCATTGATTCAGAAATTGATGATGTTAGTATTGATTGTTTTGTGCTTCAATGATATTGATGGGTCTAGTATGAAAATTGGATGAAACGTGGCCTTCATATTACAGTGTTGTGCTTCAGGAGTATCCAGTCTGAAAATGTATGAAACGTGGTACCTGGAGGAAGAAATAGAAGGCTATTGCCTTCTGTAGGTCGACACCTACGTACTAGTACATCAGCTAGTACAAGAGCTAAGGGGGTGGTAGCTCCCTTCCAGTAGCAGCTGGAGAATGAGTAAAGGTTGGAGCATTTCAGTAGGCCAGTACCTACGTACTAGTAAGTGGATCGCGCTAATACAAGAGCTAAAGGGGTTGCAGCTCCCTTCCAGGAGAGTTTGGAGAACGACGAGAAGGTTGAGCCTTCTGCAGTAGAAGCCTGCGTACTGGTATAAGACTTCACAGTACAAAACTATTGGAAACAAGTTCTTATAAAAGAAGATAGAGAACAAACTAGAAAAGGTGGTTTTCACCCACATTAGGGTTTCCACCTTATTCATGGGTTCATGTGTGCTTCTTCTGTGTGATGATTGTTCTGTTTTACTGCAACTGGCCTACTATAAAATATGGTTAAAGAAGTTCTGATGCAGTAACTAAAGATCAACATTTAATGGATTAATTGAATCATAAGTATTCTGGATATACGCTAAGTTGCATTAGACACAGTTGCGTTGAAGTAGCGTATATGTATCTAAGTATGGAAATGAAAAAGTTTTATTGATTTGATAACACTGATTCACCCCCCCTCTCAGTATTATTTCCGACATCCACGACCTTGGCCAATGTGGTCACTTAAGGAAATTTTATTAATGCAAAACTTTTATTTATTTGTTTAAGGGAGTCCTCACAATCCATCGTCAACCATTACCCTCCACGCTCTTTACATAGATATCATAGAAGAATTAGGTGTTAAGGCACATATCAGTATCTATTAGAATCAAGGAGAATATGAGCTTTTAGATCACTCTATGTATAAAACATATTGTGATCATCATATTACAATGCAACTAATGCATACTAAAGAAACACACTTTAACCTAATAGAAACATTATATCAAGTTTAAATTAACTAAATCATACATGTTTAAATGTTCTAACATCCCATCTTAAGAAAAACTTGGGATGTGATTTAATGATTTACAAAGGTGACATAATAAGAGAATGAAGGATGCATCAGAGCCTATCCCCCATTAATGATAACTTCCTGAACTCAAAAGATAGATCGAATTTTATAAAAAAATTCTTATGTAACAGATTTTGTGAAAATGTTTGTGACTTGATCATCTATAGGGAAAAAGAGCACTTCAATAGCTAAATCATGAATGATATTTTTGATGAAGTACATTTGTAGCTCAATGTGTTTGTTGCACTGATGTTGAACTAGATCTTTGGTGAGCTTGATGGTACTTTGATCGTCCAAAGGGTGGTTAGATGTTGTTGTTGGAAACTAAACTTCAAAAGGATCCATCGAAGCCACAATAATTCTTAATTTTCATTAACTGCTTCTTAGTACTTCACTTCTATTGAAGAAAGAAAAATAACTTGCTTCATTTTAGAATCCCAAGTGACAGGTTCATAACCAAGATTGAACAAATAACCTGTGAGAGAATTTCGATCATTAGGGTTGCAAACCAAATTTTAATCAGTGAAACCAACCAAAAAATGATTCCTCCCTAAATTATAATGTATCCCAAATTGAATTGTACCTGATATATACAAAAGTATCATTTTTGTTGCTTTCCAATGACTTTCACAAGGTGTTTGTATATATTTGGCAAAAATACTAACAACAAAGAAATATCAAGATGGGTATGATTAAAATATAAGAGGCTGCAAACTAAATAAGTACAAAGTGGCATCAACTTTTGGTGTAGTGTATGTCACAATAAGTTTGAATCTAGAGTGAAAGGGAGAAGGCGCTAGTTTCCAATTTCCCCTTAGAAACACATACTTAGATTAGAAGATATAAATTCCTTCCTTGGTTTGCAATTCTTAGAGGCCAAATAAATAATGCAAATATCCTAATTTTGTCATTTAAAACTTGTTCTTACACTTCACATGGGTTAGAAGTTTAGGGTCACTTCCAGTGAGGATAAGATCATCAAAGTAAAGAATAAGGATAATGAGATGGATTCCTACTTTATTGGCATAAACATTGGGGTTAAGTTGACATATAGAGAATTCAATGCCAGTAAAAAAGATATCAACTTTTGCATACCAAGCTCGAGGAGCTTGTTAATACCATAGAGAGATTTCTTAAGGTGAAAAATAAGGCTAGAGTCACTCTAAATGTAGTGAGGATATTGTTCCAAGTAGATTTCATCTTGTATATCTCCATGCATGAAGACATATTTAACATCCATCTAATGGACCTCCCATCCATGTGAGGTATTAAGGGATAGAACAAAGCAAATGGAATTCAGTTCAATAATAAGGGAAAAGGTTTCATTGTCTTTAATTCCTTCAACTTGAGAGAATCCTTTAGTAGCTAACTAGTTCTATGTCTTTCAACACTTCCATTTGATACATACTTAGTTCTGTACACTCATTTACATTTGACAACTTTTCTTCCTTTTGGAAGAGGTACAAGTTCCCAAGTATCATTCACCATTAAGGAACAATACTCTTCATTCATTATTGTTTCCCAATGTGAATGGTATGAATCTTTTGCAAATGTTTTTGGATCATGAGTTTATGAAACTTGAGCCAAAAGAGAGGGTCCATGACAGAGCTATGAATGAGTATGATGTTTATCTATAGGATCACCAACTACTTCTTGTGTTGAATGGATCCATTGGGAAATTATATTGTGCTTGTGTAGGTTCATGTTCAATGGAATTATCTAGAGGAAGGTGAGTAGGTGAAGGTGGATTTTCATCATTTGAAGAAGAAACCATAATAGGAATAGAAGGTGACACAAACACTGAAGATACAAAAGTGGCTTACATCTATCTTAATGGTAATCTATGCTTCTTCTAATGTTATATTTCTTAAATCCTTTGTGGGAATTATATTTACCAATAATTTTCATAATTGATTGCTTCCTCCCAATAATGAAAACGTAATCCCTTATGTTTGCTAGAAATCTACACAATGGTTAGCATAAAACTTTCCTACCATGGTTTAAAATAATCTAACAACAAAAATGTATTTTCATATAAATAAATAACATAGATCTATCTTAAGAGTAAAAAAGCCTAAAAATATAAATAATATTACAAACCACATCCAATGGAAAATCTTTTGTTAATTAAAAATATGAAATACACTTGAGGAAGGAAATGGCGATCGAGGGTCACCACATTATCCTCCGTGGGAGGGGTCTTTTCTCTCTTTCCCCTGGCTAAAGATTGAATTTCCTCTTTCCAATATGATGTGGGTAGAATGGTAGTGTGGAACTCAAATGGAGAATTCAAAAGACACAAGATCAAAATGATGAGGATGAAATGGTCATGGTGAATAGAGTGGAGAAAAAATTCTTCGCTTATAATAAAATGTTAGATTAGTCTTGATATGGTCAACTAATAAAATATTTGTTGGACCAAATCAAGATCCAACTGCTATGAGTATTTTATTATTTTTGCAAGAGGAAAAGATTAAAGAAATGGTTAACAATCTCTATTTAGTTAACTAACTCGAAAAATAATGATTAATTGAGTTAATTAATAAAAGTGTGTAAAGTAATCAATAAAAAAATGAGTTTATTAATTATTTCTTGGTGAAATGGTCAAATTGATTAGAAATAATTATTAAATAATGGTCCTATGGTGAAAGTGGGTTTTAATGTGCAAAACTCGTACTACATGATGTATTTCATTTAACCCTGTAAAATATAGCTAGGTTATCACATTTTAGGTGATAACACCTTATATTGAATAATAAAAATTAACCATTTTCTTTAATGTATAATTCTTTCTTTCAGTAACACCATTTTTGCTGTGATGTACATGGAATAATATGTTGCATTTGAATGCCTTATGCAATGTAGTAGAGTGTGAATTTATTAGTGACATATTAACCTCCATTATCTACTCTTAACCTTTTTAGTTATTATCTGGATCGTTTCTTTACAATGGCCTTCTAGGCCAAGAATAAGTCAAAAGTTTCACTCTTATGTGCATCTCGAGAAATCATCAATGAAAGTGAAGTACTTGAACCTAGAGAAAGAAGGCAAAGAAAATGGACCACACAAATCATTGTAAACAAGTTGCAAAGAGGTTGAAGCATTCCAAGAGACACATTTGTCAAAATTGTCCCAATGATGTAGTCTGAGAACACAACAGACATAAACACTATCTTTGCAAGAAATGAGAGGAAGAATAATCACCATATTTTGATTACATAGTTTTTTTAGTGAGCTATATTTTAGATGACCAAATTGGTCATGCCAAAATTTTCTCAATTTATCGAGCTATATTTTAGACGACCAAATTGGCCATGCCAAAATTTGCTTAATTATCACTATCAGCAGTACAAACTAAGTGAAAAGGTGATGACCCAAAGTTGTCAAACTTTTACAACTTGGTAATATTATCAACTATTCCAATGGCAAGGACATGCTCAGGATCTTTTAAATCTTTAATTACTACTTGGTAAAATGAAAAATCTACTTTTTTATCTTTACTAGTATGAATGAACCAATATACTAATAGAAGGTTGCATGAAAGACTAGGAACATATAATACATCATTGAAATGACCATTATCTACTTGAACTGTTCCATACCCTACAACAGAAAGACATGTATCATTACCAACACATATTTTTGGTGTTATAATCATTAAGAACAAATAAATGGCTTTATGCTTAGCTATATCATAAGATGCTCAAGAACCAATATGCTACTCATTAGAAGAAGAAGTAGAGGATACATTGAAGGTGGAACCAAAAGTATAAAGTGAATGGGTGATAGCATGGAGCTAAGTTACACTTTTTGGTGAAATGAGGGTGTGTTTTGGTGAAAAAGAGATACTCAATCAAACAATTTTAAGTGCTCAATCAAGCCATTTTTAAGCTCTCGGTCAAGTTTTTGAGGAGCTTAAAAATAGAACAATTGATTGTTTAATCAAACCCTCGATAGAGCTCCTCTGCCCCGGGTTAGGAGCTCGATTGATCTTCATGGCTTGATCAAGCCCTAAAGCTCGATCAAACCTTAAAGACGGAAAATTTAAAATATATGTAAATATCAATAATGATATGTAAACTTTAAAACTTGTTTAAATATTTGATAGTTTAAAAAAAAAAAAAAAAAAAAAAAAAAAAAAAAAAAAAAAAATATTATAATATAATTATAATAATATAATAATAATAATAATAAATAAATTAAAATTTAATACTAACTACCATTTGAAAGTACATTAACAATGATTATTGATTAATTTTTCATTACATTTTCTAGCCTTTTGGTGTTTGTATTATTTGAAAAAGTTTATATCGCTTTGCCAATTGATATTGTTAATTTATTTATATCTTAATTTAGTAACTTAAAAATTTGGTTTTTTAATATGATTTTATTATTTTTCGTATTTATTTATTTAAATTAATTTAAATTATTATAAATTATTTAATTTTAATATAAATTGATTAACATTTAAAATTATAATTGATTTTAATAATATTTATAATTTTTTAATATATGAATAAGGTCGAAATAATCGAAATATTGAATTTGTAGGTGCTTGAAATGTATTTTTATAAAATTTTCACAGAGTTAATAAACACAAATTCTCTCGGTTTATATATTATATCTTATATATATATATATATATATATTTATATATCCACTTGTCAGGAAAATAAATGAGTGTAGTAATAATTAACGTAGTTGTAATAGTTGTACATTATTATTAAATCTCTCTCAATGTGTAAAATGTGATTGCACTCAATTATGTCCTTAGTTTGCACAAGTACTAAGTATATATAGAAATATTTACTCCTGACTTAAGCTCACAGTGTATATTTTTAAAATAATAAAAACATAAGGAAATCATAAATTTTAAAACATTACTTGACTAATTTGAATTTGAGTAATCTAGATTTAAATATGTGCATGACATTAATTTTAAATTAACAATATTATAAAATTTAATTTAATTTAGTTTGTTATGTAATTATTTTATTTCCTTATAATTTGATTTATTTTTATTGAAAATTTCTACATAATTTTTTTTATAAAATGATTAAGTATAAAAATATGTGATATTTAAATTCAAAACAATAAATAAAGTATCATTTTTAACAATTTCAAAAATGAAAAAACAAAGTGAAAATATTTTATAGAAAGTTATTTATATATTATTATAATTATTTTCTTGGTAAAATAAAATCAAATTTGGAAAATAAGTTTGGAATATTTTTGAATATTTATAAAAATTATTTGTGGAATAAATAAATTTTATGACTCGCTTAAAGAAGAGGCTTCATTTTTGTCTTTCTTTTTTAGATAATTATGATAACTCGATACCCGATAAACCCTCAATCAAGATATTTGAAATTTGAATTTCAAACACTTGATCAAGCATTTTAAGCACTCCATTGAGTTGTTGAGGGCCTAAAAAACAAAGTTTTAGCTTCTCTTTTATAGATTCCTACATAACACCATTTTTGTACCCTAGCTGACTTAGGGAAAAAGTTGTCCTTAGGTGGCAGAGTTAATGATGTTGGATTCATGAATGAATCCTCTATCCAATGACATCTGAGCGAATTCATATGATATTCTTCATCTAATTTCTTTTAAACATAATGCTTGAAATTTTTTTGAACAATTTTATAGAGGTTGAATAAAAAATCAATATCATAAAATATACACAATGAATTTTTTTTAAAAAATACCACTATCTTCATTTACGAGTCCTCTTCAAAATGGTATCCTCGATTTTTCAATTTATTTAAATAGTTGAAAAAATCCATATGTGAACACATGCGTCTGCAAAATGCAATTAAAATATTACTTCAGCAACTTCGAAAAATAATAAAAAATGTAATTTTGCATAAAAAATAATTTTTAATATAAAAAACTTAACTCTCTTCGTAATATATATATATATATAATATATAAATATAATATATATATATGATAATATATATATATTAAAAATACACATTTTAGGCTAAGTTAGGCTATGTGAACACACAATACCTTTTAGATGTGGAAAATTTGCAAAGCACAAGCATTCATTTAATGAAAATTGACATATAAAGGACACAAACATTTTTGCAAAAATTATCATTATGACAACAACATAATTCTCCACAATTTGTCTTTTTACTCTGAATCAAAATTCATAGTGCTTGTATGAATTTTGAGGGCTTCAATTCAACAAAAAAAGGAAAAACTTGAAATTTCATCACCACTTTTGGCCCAAAGTGTAACTCATCACCACATGTCATGAGAAGAAGTGTTATAAAAATAATCAATATTGAAGTTATGCTTCTTAAATGCTTCTAAAGCCTCCATATTTTATATTGTAAGTTTGTTTTTATTAATAAAATTACGAACAAATTTTTAGATAAAATAAAATCATAATATACAAATCCCATTAAATTATATAACATATAATCTATTTATAAAATTAAAAGTCTTTTACTATAATTAAAATAACGATTCGATAACCATATTTAATTAATTAATAAGCACATAAAAATTTAATACTTACAATAAACTACAATATAAAAACATTCTTAACCATGAATATTCACCCCCACTTTACCATGGATATTATTAACTTTTAAATAGACTTTGTTACAATACTATGACTCAATACCATGGAATATCAATATCACATGCCCAAAAACCATAACTCATTTCAAAATCAAAATATTTTAATTTTAATTTAATTTTTGATCATTTTAAAAATATTTTTCAGCGAGGGTTTGAAATGCTTTGATCCAAAAACTTGATGTGATTTATCCCGCAGAGATTTCTTTAACAAAAGGGTATGGGAGAGATTTTGTAGTTGTGTAAATGTTTATAAACATTTACATGTGGGCTTAGTAAAAAAATAATAAAAGGGTAAAAGTAATATACAACCCAGTATAGGGGAGATGTTGTAGTGTAAAAGGGTAAAGTACAACCCAATATATGGGAGATGTTATAGTGTTCATAAATGAGTGTAAACATTTAAATCTTGGGCCAATTAACAAAAAAATTAAAAGTAATAAAAACAATAAAATTCAATTGGTTATATTATAATTTTATGTTTATTAATAAAATTATGAACAAGTTTTTAGATAAAAGAAAATAGTAATATACATATCACTTTAAAATATATATGATGATGATGATTAACATCCATAAAGACCAATATGGTCTATCAGACATTAAGAAGGGAAGTGATTAACTACGGATCTTTAATATTTTATGTTTATGATAAAAAAGAAGTGAGATAACAAGTCATGAAGGATAGTAGTGTGGAAAATGTTTTGAAAGGAGAAGGGATGTGAGTAAGGACCAGGCATTCCAAGAGAAAATGATTTTCATCTTCAACTCTCTTAGTATCACACAGGGGGTAGATTCTTTCATTCCAAGGTGTTTGGGAATAGACTGGACATTACTATTTATATAAAATATAGATAATAGTTATAAATTAGGATCCATTTTACTAAATAAATTAAAATAATGATTCGGTAACCATATTTAAATTTAAATTATAAGCACATAAAAGCTTAGCACTTGCAATATAATAAGATTTTTAACCATGGATATTCACCTCATTTTACCATGGGCATTACTTATTTGTAAATAGGCTTTATTATAATACAATGGGATAATACCATTAATTATCAATACCACATTCCCAAAAACCATAACTCATTTCAAAATCAAAATATTTTATTTTAGTTTTATTTTATAACTTTTTAAAAATTAAATGTATGTAAATGTTTGTAAACACTTAGTGTGGTCTCAATTAAAAAATAATAAAAAATTACAAGTAATTGTGTGGAGAGGCACTCATAACTTAGTATGTTAAAGAAACATTTTGACATGGTCAAAAAAAATTAAATTAAATTAAATTAAAAATAAAATAAAAATTGATAATTATAATGTTCAATAAAACATTTTGACTTTGTTGAATTACATAAAAACTAAAACTAAAAATAAATAAATAAAATAAATTATTAATCAATAATTATAATTGTAATAATTGAATTTAGGCTTTTTGTGGATCCATATCATCAAAAAAAAAAATTCAACAAAAACACGTCATTAGAGTTGTGTTCTGCTTCGAAACCATCCAGTTGTGGTTCTGGTGAAGACAACATGAAGAACAGATCTTGGCATCAATTAATAGAATGAAGAGAATAAAAAATTGTCGTTATAATATAATGGTTAGATTTGACTAAATAAATAAATACTATTTTAATTTAAGGAAATAATTGTTAGAATATAGATGCTAATATTGAACCAAGGAAAATAATTAATCAAAAGGAAAAATTTAATGAAATGAATACCTAAAAATAAAAATAAAAATAATATTTAGGTCAAACCAAATAATCTAAATAATAATATTTTAATATAAGGAAATAATTGTTAGAATATAGATGTTAATAACTAATTAAGGAAAATAATTAATCAAAAGGAAAATTCTAATGAGAATATCTAAACATAAAAATAATATTTAGGTCAAACCTAAATAATCAAAACAATAAAACAATTAACAAAATCAATAATAAAAAAAATAATATCTGGATCAAACTTAAATAATCAAAACAATTAATTCTAAAAACTTAAAAATAAATAAAAATAAGAAATGGTCAAA
>APFE031044788.1:219992-230669 GCA_000404065.3 Pinus taeda
AAATAAGATATTGGTAATATATATATAAGAAAAACAACAACTGCTAATTTTCGAGCCATCATCTCTATTCAGATTGCTTGAGCTCCTTTCAATCTCTATAGCTTCCCTAAACTTACAATGATGGAAATGATCTATCTTAGCAATGACTCAGACGTCTTCAATGCAAATGAGGTGCATTATCTTTTCCACATGTTTTGCTAATGTTGGGGAGCGAGTCCTCCCATGTTTGATGTTTGCACCATGTTTCTGAATCATCTGATTTGCGGTCAGTTTCACCAACATAGGGTGTCCCGCTTGAAAAAGGGATTACAAAAACACCTTTCATATTCTTAGGGTCTACCAGGTCTTTTACAGATCTTAGGGAACTTTTAATGATGTTAAGGGGCCTAAAGGTTGAGGGAACCTTGTGCTTTCTTAGGATCCTTGCAATCTTGTCAATAGTCCCTTGTATAAAAGGAAGGTGTAACCCAGAAAACTGATCATTGAGTTCTTTTTAATCCTAGAATCACTGCCAACTTTAAGGAAATCCCTAAGACATTAGATGTACTTGCAATGCTAATTACTCTAATATCTTGTCTTGTTCTCTAATCATAGTGTCACAAAAAGATTAAAGAGAATGTTTTTGGTAGCGAGTCCCTAGAACATTTTTAGTAGCAAATAATGTATATACAAAAGTTGAATATTTAGAACCAAGTTGGAAAGAATAATATATATGCAATGTTCAACCATTAGTTTGACTTGACATTCTTTAGGGAAATATCTAAGTGTTTTGAACATATATAAATAATATTTAATAAAAGAGAAATCATTAAGAATTAAAGTCATGATTTTATTTTCAAGATGATGAGATCAAATAATATTAAGTTCACAAAATATCTCTTTCTAGTTTCCTTCGAATTTATCTTGGTCATTCATTCCTTGAATATGAAATTACAAATAAGGAGAAACGAACATTCAGATTAATCCATGTGCTTCTCCATTTCTATTTTCCTATTTTTCTCTCTTATCAACATTAGTGAGGACTTTTTTTTATTCCAATGTAATCTAGTACAATTATTTACTTCTTAATACATCCTCCATGTGAGATTTCCATGAGAAGTAATTGGTACTGGTGAGCAAAAGTTCACTTAGAGTGACTATATTCAAATACAGATTAATCCATGTGCTTTTCCATTTCTATTTTCCTATTTGTCTCTCCTATTAACATCAGTGAAGACTTTTTTTATTCCAAGGTAATCTAGTACAATTATTTATTTCTTAATACATCCTCCATGTGAGATTTCCATGAGAAGTAATTGGTACTGGTGAGCAAAAGTTCACTTAGAGTGACCATATTCAAATATTTAGATAATGTGATTTCATAAGCTAAAATTAACTATCTATATGGAAAACTCTAAAAAAATAAACTATTTAAAAAAACCAACATTAAAAATGTACTTAAAATGTCAAAGTTATGCCCTTTTAAAAAAATACATTAATGGCAACACAGAATCACACGTTAGTAGAAGTTCAAAACTAAAGATGTACTTCAAATGTGAAAGTTATTCACTTTAAAAAATGCATGAATAGTTACAAAAAGCCACATGGTGATGGATGTTGCTGAAAAATGAAAAAATATTTTCCATCATTAGCTTTGCTTATGATCTCACTTTTGCAAATAAGTTGCTTTATGAAGTGACCCACTTTTATAAAATAAGTGAGAATTACTTTTACAATAGAGTTTCTTTGTAAATAAGAGTTGCATGCAAAAAAATGCATGTGAAATGCATTTTAATTGTTTCCTTTTTATAATACATGTGAAATGCACTTTACAATAAAATTATGAAATAACTTAAGTTTTCATGATTTTTTTAAAATGTAAATTAAAAAAAAAAACCTTAAAGCTTCTTACTAAATAAAGTAACTTTTAACCAAGTGAGCTAGTGCAAAAGACATAACAATAGTAGTGAAGGACGATGGGTGTTGTTGTTGTTATTATTGTTGGAGCTTTAGTTTGAAGTGCATGCTTACAAAAAAATGTGCTTACTAAAAAATAAACAACGATTTGATTTTTATTTCAAAACTCAACAACAATGGGGTAAGATATTGGTTAGCTTACCTGGAAAAATATAAGTTTTCTCTCTATTTCTGATTCACCAACATTGCAAAGAGCACATGACAAAGAGTATATGTAATCATTAAAACACTTTATGCTTTGTTTTCATTTTTCTAAGATTGCACAGGGCATAGGGCAAAGAGTATACCTGGAACAAAAGGAGTAGAAAATTGAGAATATAAATAAACAATTGAAATATCCCAATATTTTTTTTTCCAAAAAAAAAAGCATGTTTGGATTGTGTACCTCTAGGTGTGATAATAAAAGTTTTATGTCAAGAAATAGACACATTTTCAAATAAAATGAAAGGAGTGATTAACTCAAAATGAAGAAAAAAAATAAAAAAAATAAATAAATAAGTATGTTCTAGATGCAGTGGACCATCTATTCACATCTTCAGTTAACAATCACACAACTAGATTAAATATTATAACACGATTGTTTTTACATGATGAAACCCCTTACGAAGGAAACCGTCTATGACCCCAATCAATGTTGTTGCGTGTATATATACAATTTGTATGCTTTGGTTTATGTGTACTTCATTAAGTCTTTCTTTCATGCACGTGTAGAATTTGCATTTCTATGAAAAGGTTTATGATAAAAATAACATATTAGTTAAGTTTATATATATATATATATATAATTTGTAGGAAGTTTATTTTTCATTATTTAAAAATATATAGTAATTATATTTTTAAGAATATTTATTTTTTTATAAATATAGATAATTTAAATTTAATCATTAAATAATTTTTTGTTAAAAATATAGTTAATTGAGGTCATTTTTAAGTGTTAGAGTACTGATTGAGAATAATTTCTTATATAATAATACTAAATTTTGATAGAATTTAAATTTATTTTCCATAAATTTATATTACAATGATTTTCAAAATTATAAGTCTTTTTATTTTTTTTCCCTACCAAAATTAAGTTAATTGAAAATTTGCAAGTAATTAGGAGCAAAGATTGGATCTTCTTCATTTATAATAAAATAAAAAAGGATTGATAAATCAAAAATTTGATCCCTTATTTAATAAATTGGGAAAATTCAATCATTTTCATTCATATATTTATATATATATATATATTCATGTCTCATAGGAATATTTTTTTTCCCAAAGAAAAATCGAAAAACTTTTATTAAGGTAATAAAAGTTACATAGTATATGTATTAAAGCATTCAGTAAAATGTACGTCTTTGTTGAAAGCATAGAGTTGTTTTGAAATAGTAAGTTTGAGTGTCTTCTAACTCTACCATCTCATTTTTGCTAAATCAATATCGCTAAAATCATTATCCTGGGCCTCCTCAATGAGGAAAATAGCCCAAATAGAAAAAAGATCATCACAAACTGATAATTGATAAAAACCAAAATACCAAAAATAAGCCCTGAGACATTCCCAGGCCTCCTCATAGAGGAAAACAACCCAAACGAGAATAAGTTCAACTTATAGTTTGACAATGTATTTAACCATGTTGTTGTTGTTTTCTAGAACTGCAATTAACATGATAATAAGTTTGGTTGCTACTTAAAACTAAAAACTAAACAATTACAATAATGAAAAGTATCATAGGTCGAAGCCAAGAGTCTGTGTGGTAAGATTCACAAAATGGTGGCTGATTCGACACACAAGAGTCTGTGTGGTAAGATTCACAAAATGGCGGCTGATTCGACACACAGATCTCATCCAGTTCAGCTTCCTCTATCCTCCAATTGTCCAGATCTTGTTGTAGATCCGCATTAGAAAGCTAGTCTATTATACTATTGCATTCCCCTCTTTTGGATGAGTAAGGCTCCCGACCTCCACTGCTGTTGGTTCTGGACTTGTCTCCTTCTCCTGCTGAATATGCTGAATTATTGGATGATCTTATTCCTATACTTCCATATTCTCCACGGTATCCTCTAGAGGCTTACCAATATCCATCTGATTGTCCCCCGATCCCTTATTCGTCTTTCCCTACTTGTTCTCCTCCTCTGCTGCTTTCCCTCCCTCTTCCTTCCTTTGCTTTCTTCTTCGCCTGAAACCCATTAGGCATTCTTTTGCTAGGTATCCATATTTATGACACCTGTGACATCTGAATGGTAGGTGTTCATAATCTAACATTTGAGATACCTGAAATCCTTGTATTGTAAATTTATTTCCTCCACCAAACCTACACAAAGGGTTTAAGCTTGCCAATATACGGGCCATCCCTTTATCTCTCATTTTTAGAAACGACATATCAGCTTCCATGAATTTTCCTAGGTGATTGCCAATGGCCTTGAATACCAATTCAACCCAGAGAAATGGCGATAGTCCCGGCATGCGTACCCACACAGGTGATTCGTCTACTCTTTCCCTCTATGCATCAAACATGGGGTTCCATTTCTTAAAGAAAATCGGGTATCTCCCAAAGCACCAATTCCTCGCCATGACCCATTTCGTCGATTCTCTCTTCCCTAACTTGACCATGAACCAACCTTTTGCCAGTGTTGTGACCACAAAAGCTAAGTCTGGCGCTTCTTGCCAGTTTTTTGTGGTCCATTCTTAAATATAGCTGGCGGAGTATTTCTTTCCTCTTGCCTTCCTACCAAGGTTAGTTCATCGACCTCCATGGCCTCGTCGATTTGGACATCCATTCCCAAGACCAAGTCAGCTACACTCTCACTTTTCTTGATTATTTTATGTCTTTTCCTTTTCTCCCCAGCCTGCGTTGTTGAAACCCTCCCTCCCTATTCTGTGTGTTTGCTTCCACATTGGCTGTTGCTGTCGGGAGCGCTCCTGAATGCCCTCTTTTCTGTATATTTTGAGCCCTTCAAAGGACCTTTCGCTTACTTGGTTCATCTCTTCTACCCCTGTGGTAAACTCCTTGCCACCCATCTACCCTTCCCTTTCATTTATAGTTTCCTTCCCGGCCTCGATATGCTTGGCTCCTCCTCTCTTCCCACCCTCCTCAAACCTATCTCCAACCGCCTTTCGGCCACCTGATGAGTCCTCTGCTATCTCTAACATGCCAGCAATGTGTGCCCCTATAAATGGGTTTTGTCGCAGGGTACTTCTACTTCCGCTAGTATGCGGGCTTCTGCCTGCAAGGGTGTCATTCAAGCTCAACCCGATCTCCTGTTTTCCTAGCCATAACCCCTTCATCAGGCAGGTACGTCGACCTTCTTGGCCTTTAAATCCACAATTGGTTACTATATCCTTTAAACCGTCTGAGTAAGATTGATGGAGACAACGAGGAGGGTCGTAACTTACTTGAAAACCTTCACTATTCGTGGCTCTGTGCTTAGAAAACGACAACCTTTCTTGCAACTGTTGCCCTTCCCAACTTTCTAGACATGACAACCCTAAACTTTCCTCCAGGAGTCCTATGGATTTGCTCTGCTTGCAACCCACTTCCAAACCTCCTTTCTTCCTCCCTGAATGTCCAGCTGGACGAATATACCGCTCTATATTTTGTTCTGTTATCTCCAAACCCCAGACCGACAGTACGTCCCTAGGTTCGGGTTCCAGATCAACATCATTGCTCTGTTTGACCATCTTATGCCCTCCTGTTTCCTGTTAACATCTTAGTGAAGAAAACAACCCTCTCTGCTCCGACTTGAGGCGTGTGCTGAGGAAAGAAAGTGGCAGGGCAGCTTTCTGCTCCGACTTGAGGCACGTGCTGAGGAAAGAAAGTGTTGGATTATTCCGTTTCACCATTTTTCGTCTCATATGATATATTACGTAACATTTATTCATTGACTCATATGCCTAAATTCTTTATAAAAATAATTTTATGTTTTAAATTGCTCAGAGTAAATTCATTTTGATGACCTCATCCCAAAACAAGGGCTACATAGTACCAAGTACCTCCCACTTAGTTTAAATATAATTAAATTAAAGTAAAAAATTATAAAAAATTTGGTAAAATGAAACATGAAATTAGGAAAAAAAAAAAGACTATAATTAATTATAGAGTCAAAATCTACACTAATGTTTTATATTTTTACATTTAAAAATATTTATTTATAACTTTAAAAATACTCTCCATAATCATACTCAATAATTTTTTTTGTCATATTTAATAACCAAAATAACTATGAAACAATTCCGTTGTCATATTTAATAACCAAATAAACTATGAAAACAATTTCGTTATCATATTTTTAATAGGTTGTAAAATTATAAATATAAAACAAAGTAAATTAATAATAGACATTATCAATCATTCAAAATAATAATTATTTTAAACCTATATAACCATTTAAAAAAGATAATAGTTATAATTTATTATTTAATTCAAATTGAGTTTCAATCTCCATTTTTATTTTTAATTTACATTAGCCCAATGTAAATTGTGTTCTTGTTGATTGCGTTACCTCCAAACTAATAGGCAAACTAAAGTTAAAATTCTAGGTTAATGTTAAAATTAGAAAACATTGTTGATTGTAATAAGGAAAATTGTAAATGAGATCGTGGACATAAAAATAGATTGAATTCTTATTAATATTTAAAAAAATAAGTTTTCAAAATTTTATTTTCAATAATTATGGGTTTCTAGGTTATGTAGATAAAAAATGAAAGTTAAAATGTTTTCATTCTTATTGGCGTTATATTTATGTAATTAAAAGCAAGACATCAAATCTCCTTGTCAATAATCAAATTTTGAGTTCAGAAATATATTTACATCACACAAAATTGATTTTTTTTAATAATCCAAAATTAAAATAAATCTAAATTAATATTTATAAAATTTTCAAATTGATAAAAGAATTTATATTTTAAATACACATTTGTCAATTGTGATTAATTAATTTCTACATCAATAATTAATGATGTACTATATTGAAGTCAATTTATGGTGATGCAGTACATTGAAGTGAGTGTTTGTCATCATTACATAATAAGAGTTTAAATATTTCAACCAATAACATTTGAGATAAATAAATTTAAATTTTATTTAAAAATAATAAATTTCATTTCTTAAACTTTAGATAATTTTAAAATTTTGTAGTCAAAGAAAAACTAATAACAAATAAAAAAACTAAACACAATATATACAGCTTAACAAGTAAAAAAACTAAACACAATATATACAGCTTAACAAGTAAAAAAACTGAACACAATATATACAGCTTACCGCAAAGTATAATAATTATAATTACCTTCCACTGTTATAACAGCAGATACAATAATTACCTCCCACTGTTTTAAATAATGCAACCTATGCAAACTGACACGGTTTACAAAAGTTCAAAAAAGTGCAAATCTGAATGTCACTTTTTGGTACATCCGGACAGAGACTCAACCAGAAGCTACACCTGGGAAAGCTCATCCCTTCATGGAAACCACATGAATTTGATGGACTCATCAGTTCAAAGAGTTAAGAGTTTCAAGTTTAGTTTAGTGTGAAGAAATGTTGTCTGTGTTTTATTAAGTACACATTTTTACTCTTTCAAACTATATAATTATTAATTATAATATTTTTATTTTATCAAGCATAAAATAAAATTAAAATAATTATAATTTATAATTAATAATTACATTTATATTATATATTTTATTTTAATTGTGGATTTATTAAAAAGTAAAGAATGAAAATTTTAAATATAAATAATTCAGAATTAAAATAATCTACATTAATTTGAAAAATATTATAGAATATACTCTTAAAAATATTATAAAATATATTTAAAAAATATTCGTGCTATCTTTTAATTAAATATTAATTATTAAATATTTTAATATTATTTAACTATATATTTTTATTATTCTTAATTTAAACTATTTATAAAAATAACATTATGAATTTTTTTTACTTTATAAAATAACTAAAAATTTATCCAGCAAACAAATCACTTTCTGATTTTAAATTTCATTTTTACTTAAAAATATTTAAATAAACAATTAAAAAATAAAATTAAAAACTACAACTCTCTATTTGGGTTTTTAACTACCATGAATGTCTTTAATATGTCATAATAAAGTATTTTGGTGGTATATTTTAGTAGTTGTTTGTTGGATGGTATATTGGAGAATATTTTTGACATTAAAGATATTATTTAAAATTATTTTAAAATTGTTAATGGTTAGGTAATTAATAATAATAAAATCTGGGTAATCATATAAATTAAATGATTGGTAAACATTTTCAAGAATTTTAGCTTGAGTGAACAATTTACTTCCCTTAACTTGCCTTCTAACATGCAAAAAGGGCATAACTACCTTTAAAAAAATCACAACCTTTGATACACACTATCACCAGAAATATATTAATTCTGTGAATATTGGGTGGATGGGGGCAAAACTATCTTTGAGATAAATCTCAATCCTCCACCCTACCATTACTAAAAATGTTTTATAAATATTCAATGGAGGTTAAATCTCTACCATCGATGTGTGCATAACTACTTTCTAGATAAATCTCAATCTTGTATCCCCACATCATTAAAAGTATTTTATGAATATTCCATGAAGATTAAATCCCTTCCATCCACCTAATAATGCTCCATAATTAGATTAAAATTTGAAAATCCCTTCAATAATTAAATTAAAATTTTGGAAACTCTATTCCTATTAACATCATATTTAATTTATAAACAAGTGTATTTGAAATGAGTTATGGTTTTTGGGCATGTGGTATTAATAAGCGATGGTATTGTAGCAAAGTCTATTTACAAATTAAGAATCTACATAATAAAGTGGGATGAATCTACATAGTTAAAAATCTCGTTAGATGTTTTTCAAATGCATATAAGTTTGACTTATATATTAATTATTTTTAACTTATATATTAATTATCATATAAGTTAAACATAAATACATTTGAATAAACATCTAACAAGATTCTTAACCATAGAAAGTCATCCCACTTTATTATGGAGATTCTTAATTTGTAAAGAGAGTTTGCTATAATACCATGGCTTATGAATACCACATGCCCAAAAACCATAACTCATTTCCAATGACACTTGTTTATAAATTAAATATTATGTTAATAGACATTGAGTTTCCAAAATTTTAATTTAATTTTCAAAGGGATTTTAAAAATTTAATATAATTATGCATAATTACTAGCAATTACCCCTAAAGGTGCAAGGGTACACCGAAAAAATATCACATTTGGAAATCGATTATTTTGAAAAACTAAATCATTAAACATTTAAAACTCTTATTTTTAATAAGTAAATATTATATAAAAATGGAGATAGATCTCATCTAAGCTAGCGTCTTGTTCCCGAGGCCACACAATGGGTTTGACCACTCTAATCTCTCCAGTGAGTTTTGTGATGGGTGTTGTCTGGAAAATACACTACTGGATTGTCCAAGAATGAGGTGAGGAAAAAGTTAGAAAGTTCAACCATGACTTTCGCAGGGGTCCTTATAGGTGATTATGGGATATGTTCAGTACTTTGAATGAAATAAGACCATCCATGGTAGATGAAGAGGTCCACTTAGGTTATTGTAAGATAAATCAAAGCTTCTAAGCTTATTAAGACTCCATAAATCTGGTGGAATCCACCTATTCAGTCTGTTTCTGCTCAAATTTAACGCAATTGAAAGACTTGTAAGGTCCTTAAATGCAAGAGGGATAAGACCTTCGAGTTGGTTTCCTCCAAGATTCAATTCTTGTAGTTGTTGTAACTTGAAGAAGACCTTTGGAATGCTTCCACTGAATTAGTTTTCCTCGAGAATAAGATGCTCTAGTCTGGTAACGTTTGAGAGCTCAGCTGGTATTGAACCATTCAAAAGGTTGAAA
This sequence comes from Pinus taeda, assembly GCA_000404065.3. NCBI lineage: Eukaryota > Viridiplantae > Streptophyta > Pinopsida > Pinales > Pinaceae > Pinus > Pinus taeda. The sequence goes on from APFE031044788.1 coordinate 229,811, forward strand.
CAAAATCAAGGAAATGAAGTTGTTTGCAATCACCTAAAGGAGACAGAGAACCAACAAGACGATTTAAGGATAACTTCAAGACTTCCTGATTTGATAACTGCCCAAATTCTCTTGGTATGGTGGGTATTGTGCCGTTGAATCGATTCCATGTTAAGTCAATTTCAATCGGCTCACTTTGATTTGCACCCAATGCAGGTGGGATTTCCCCTGAGAGTTAGTCATGATGGAGATCTAATCTTCTGAGATGCTTCAGGTTGCTAACAGTTATTGATATGTTTTCGACAAGCTTGTTCTTATACATAGTACTTCGATATTCTCTAGTTGTAAAATCTCCACAGGAATGGTTCTATTGAGAGAATTTTCAAATAAGTGAAGGAACCTGAGATATTGTAATTGACCCAGTTCTAATGGTATAGTCCCCTCAAGATGATTTGTATTCAACCCCGATTACGTCATATTCTTGTAGTATCTAAGATATTTGGAGATAGAGCCATTAAGAATATTTTCAGACAAATGACATAATTGTAGATTTTGCAAGTGACCCAGCTCAAATGGTATCAATCCATGTGATTGATTTGTATTCAACTTCAATTTTGTCAATTGCTGAAAATCACCAAGCTCTTTAGGGATGGAACCCTTCAATGAATTATTTAATAAGTGAAGCAACTTGAGATTCTGCAACCAACCCCACTCAGATGGTATTTGATCCATTGAGGTTATTTGTATCTAAGTTGAAATTTGTCAATAATAATGTAAACTTTGAAACGGGAACTATAAACTTAAAACGGGAATTCTGTCCAAAAAAACCCCGAAAAAACATCAAAAACAGTGCTAAAAACGAAAATGTTGATGCTCGAAT